>JZLH01S0476544.1:26795-39964 GCA_001188425.1 Eucidaris tribuloides
AACATGTCAATGGACTGGGTTGTGGGAATACAAGTTCTCGATTACTGCGTCTCCAAAATAAAACCTTTTCAACGTTGCTAAACAGCAATATAATTGTCATTTCACAGACAGCTGGTATTTACTTCAGAATTGCAAAGTTGAAATAACATACGGCCGCGAATAACTGGTCGGTATGAAACTCAGCAGCGTCTCCTAGACATAGATGTATACAAAGAGTTTTCACATGTGAATGGTAAACCAAAGACCTTAGGAATATGATACCCAGGAATAATTATACAATAATAATCGCTGGTAAGTCCAGATCTTGGCCGGAACAGTAAGTACACGTTTATAAGTTCTTAGAGGTAAAATTCCTCGGCGAAGAGGTTATCATTTAGCAGTATTGCGTTAATATGTAATAATTAATCACTAATTAAGTCCAACACTGCTAATTTGTTGTCTTGGACATTCTTGCATCTTCTAGCAGTTTGCTTTGAAAAAATTGATTAAAATGATTTTTCTAGTACTCTGTTTTTAAATTCTTTGTTTTTTTCTCAACTTTTGGTTTCTATTGTTTTTGATGAATTTTCGTGGAACTTGCATTCATAACAGCACAAATATTATCGAACCATATAAATTATCAACAATTATGCAATTTGGCTAAAAAATTTTGTACCATTTTTTTTTTTGTAGAGAAAAAAAAGACAAAAATGATGCAATTGAGTGAATATTTTTTTGTCCAATTAGAATAATATTATTTAAAAGAATTATCATGAAATTAGCACTGTAAGATTGCTGAATGGAGAGGGATGGATATACGCGCTGGACGTGCTAATTGATTTGTGCACTAAAGAATATCAGAAATGAATGTAGTAAATTCAGTATTTACATTTACAATCTTTGTAATATCAAATTCATAGCAGTAGCCGCATAAATCTATCACTTCATTCAATTGAAAATATGACCAATATTCATCTCTTCATCCTGTGAGTGTTCAATGGTAAAGACTAGCGTACCGTTGGGAATATGTTAAATTTGAATGACTGTGTGATGGTGGTACTGTACCAAAGCTTATAGTCTCACCCCATATCATTTCTCCTCTACCTAAGTCAATTCTTTTTCACCTAACCATGCAATACACTCTTGTGAGCAGGGATGCAAGTTTGGCCTTTTTCCGGCCAAACACCAAATTTGGCCATTTTTTACACGTTCGCGGGAATCAATTCAAGTCCGGCCAAACCCGGGCTTTTTTGGCCGTTTTTTGGCCTTTTCACTGAACATGAAAAAATCATTATAACCCCATTTTCCGGGGATCTTTCAGTCAAAATTATGTGTCACAAGGATCGAAAAGTAGCGGTGTGCATGTACTTCCGTGAACATCTGGCTGTTCTGCGCGTGAAACCACGGCAGCTTCTTTTCGGGCTGCAGCAGAGGTTTCAAATGTGTTATAAATTGATTAGCAACATAATTTCTAACCAAATCTAGGCTGTGTGTGCCCATAAAAGTACAAATCGATTTGGCCTTTTTTTTCACTTGAATTTGGGCGGTAATTTGGCTTTTGAGAATCGGCAAAACCGTGGCAACCTTCTATGTGAGCATGTCAGTAGTGTTTGGAATTTGCTGTGAGAGTGTGGTCAGTGCCGTTGTGGTGTCTTGTAGAAAGTGTACCATGGTAGACGGATACGCAATTGTGACAAAAACATCATCTTCTCTTTTGTACCAAGACATCTATTACAACATCTCTACACCTACATGTACATTTGAAAGCAGAAATCTTTAACCCTGGTATGGTCGTGATGTTATTGTCAGAACATACCGCGCCGTGTGCATATTATTAAAGTATATTATCTGTGTGGTGGGCCGTCAGTCCATTATCAGTGTCGGATGGCGAGTTGAAATGTAATGATCACCTGTATTGCGATGAAGAATTGGCAAGCGTGGGTCGTAGCATCTTGTTTTTTCTTGTGTGGGACTAACTTGCACAGTTTTCATAGGAAATTTTTAATAGTAGTAGCCATGTTTTGCATGATATCGTGTTTGCAATTAAAGTCGAATTGCATTTTGATAAAGACTTGATAACAGAGCTGTGGGTTGTGAAAAGTCTATCCCGGATTTGCATTACATCTGACTCTAGATGCAATTAGACATTATTGACGTTGGCATAATGGCTCTGCATTTTGAAACTAAATTTGTAGACTGTCCTGTTACACTTAATGTATTTATTTCTCCTACTGAGCAGCTGGTTATGTGTACTATCACGCTAATAACATACCTGTATCAACATTTTTTTTCATCCGGTATAATATGGTGATTTGGATTGTGTTTTTGGGGTTTTTTGACAAATGTAAAACCTTTCACTTCTCTTACAAATAGCTACATGCGTGTATATCACTGCAAGAGGAGCAATGATGTCCTCTAATTCATTCTGAATCTATTCATGTCAATCCCCCTTGATGAATATGTGACGTACGGATCTCTCACCAGTGGCATAGCCTGTACTTCAATATAGGCCATGGCTGGTTTTTCCAGTTTAAGATTTTTTCAACATTTGCACACCTAATGTACATGTAGTTTGCATGTCACAATTCTGTAGTACATCATCATCTATTTGCATCGTCTACTCCTGAAATCCTTTTAGTTAACCGCTTGTCCTACATGTAGCTTATCTGCATGCATGTGTCTTGGGTCTCTAAGGGCTGAGTTATTGATACCCCCTGTGACATTGGCCTGTAATTCTATCCAGCACTTATCTTCAGATTTCCATAAATAAAAGATTCAAACAGTAATATTACATCACCTGATCGTGTATCCCACCCCACCCACTGCAAACACTCATGCTGCACAGGTTTTCAGACATGCTTCCTGCCGTAACTAAGCACTCCACATAATTACGATCGTCATCTGCACTTTGCTTTCATTTGAGCAAGTTGTCTTGTTCACAGTTCCTCTCTACGCAGAACGTCAGCTGATGTCATATTTAATGTATTGGATCATAATTCAGAGACAAAACATTAGTAATATGATTAATAGGCACAAGTGAGGTCCAACATCATATATTCATATATTCTGGTGAACGCTAACATTTTATTACTACTGTCGACATTTGCAAATTAAACGTATGTAGCGACTAATTTTTATGCTGATTGTGTTGTTAGCTCTTTCCTTTTTTTGTAAAATTTTGAATTGTGTTCGTTTCTATATCCTTGGGTGCATGCAAATTTTCCTTCAATGCCCACGAACTACCTGTATAATTGTACTAGAAGCTTCAAGCGCAGGGAAAATGAAATCAATTATTCCTCACGTGCATGGGTCTTTTTTTTTCTGCAAATCCAATGTGGTTTTATTTCTTTGAGATTTGAATACATTTCTTTGAAGATTCTTGACGATACACAAATAAAAAAGAATTATTACATCTGTTTTTGCATTGGTTTGGTAACAATTACTGAAGAGACATACACTGATTTTACTTGAAAAGTGCACGGTGATATATTTCTGTTTTTGAATTGTTATTTTATTTATATGGTGCTCTGGTGGGAATTTGTAGTAATACGATTCGTCTTCCTTTGATGTCCATGCTGAGCTATGTAATTAACAGATTATATGTGAATGACATTCATCCACTGCACTCACCGAATTATCGTGACTGGTCATGTAACTCAATTAGAAGAAAATATAGATCGGATAATGCTTTGCAATGATTTCAGGCCTAATTAAAAATAAACGCTTTTATTAACGATCACACATGCATAACAGCAATGCAATGTACTGGGTGGTTTCGATATTAGGTCCCAATAAAGTTGTAAAAATAAGAGGTCATTTCATATGCTACCGCAGAGTAATATGCAAGATAATCTTTGTGATGCAGAGTATCTGTGGGTTTCAATTTATATCAGGCCCATGACTTTCAGGGGGAAAAAATATACAGCGGGGTGTAGGGTGATTTAAGCCCCCGAAATGACAAAATAAGAGCCCCTAAATTTGAAAAGAGCTCGCTTCGTAAATGTCATAGGTTTCAATAAAAAGAGTATCTGGAATGCACTGAAAACAGAAAGTAGCCCCTGAAATGAAACTTATTTCTTTCCCTGCCATACTTAAATTCAGTATTGGTTTATGATTGCGCTTGTTTCTCGCCGCAGTACGGTAGATAAATCCTTCCCGCCTGCCGATATACACTACTTGTAGTTAGTGTGAATATTGAAATATTTATTTCAATTCGATTGGTTTTTGAGGCATTTTTTTTTTCATATCTCCTAATCATGTCATGCCCTCTCAGGTGGACAAAGTAAGGCTACTTATGGGAATCAGCAAAGCAACGTGTCTAGTTCAATACATAACTTTGCTTTATCATTACAGGTGCATTGACCTGGATGTTTGTGTGTAAGCTAATAGAGTCATATAGGAATACATAGTTTGCCACTTCAATTTATCAATCAATTTGAGGAAATTGTTGAATGGGAACTGAATTTGATAAATGGTTCATTTACACTGACACTTTGCTTTCATTATCACAGTTAATTTTTTGAGCAACTTGATGGTAATCGATCACCACTTTGGGAGTGGAATATGTAATTTATATCTTGTTGGATTATAATATGGTATGTTTTAGAGATATTTATAGAGGAATTCCATTTTCTTGCAGTGTATGAAATTTGTTGTGCTGTTTTGGATTGTATGCTGCATGCTTTATACTGGAAGATCGCTAACGACACTGAATCTTTTAATTTTGTTTTCTTCTTTTTTCCCCCCCTGGTATTGCATTGTTACTGCTTGCACTTTTATGTAGTTCACTAGCATTTACAATTTAACAAACCATATGTTGTATTTATTTTACATACCCATTCCATCATTTCTCTTGATTAGTTTTCTCCCATCCATGTATTCGTACACTGGTTTAACAGACGTGGCGATTTGTCTGAGTTTTCTATGATTCTGATGTGTTTTTACACGATCATGTGTATTCCGTTTATTTTCAGAGGGCTTCATGTGATAGTCTGACACACAAAACTGATTGACATGGAGTCCGATGTCCGACTTCAGCATGTGTTTAGCACAGGTATAGGATTACCTACTGACCTAATTGCTACAATCAATCTTACTGCATATTATTAGAAGCATTTATATTTGAACACCAAAAAACTGAACAGCTATCCTAACCCATTCGTCTAACAGTTGGGCACAAATGATAGAGTAACATGTTTTGTCTGCTTGAATCACTCCTGCAGAATAAATGTGATTTGCCGTGTCAAAATCAAGAGGAAAAAAAAATCCTTATTTTTTTTTCTTGTATTAATTTAGAGCCACAGTCTGAATGTATATATTTTAAAGGCAGTGGTTAGTGTTTTTAAATGGTGAAAAATGAAATTTTCTTCTACTGCACTTTTTAGATAGACTTGTATTATCTATTATCTCCCAAAAGTCACACTCTAAAATGCTTCCGTGTTTGAAAAATTGATGTAAAATTATGAAAAGTCTACACATCTTCCTTCTTCCAAAATATGTTTGTAAATCATTGTGGTCTACCATGTGAGATAATGATTGAATTGTGACTTGGGTTTAGACATTACATAGTTATGCCAGTAATACTTCCCAATGTGACATTATTGTTTTTATTAATTTATTTCATTTTATTTATTTTTATTTATGATTGATGACAGTGCAAACTATTGCAAACACTAAATTTTGACTTCCCTCATTCCCAACCCTCACACATAGACAAATTAGCACATTTTTTTTTCATCCAGGGTTTTCATTAACACATTAACATGGTGTTAAGGTGTAAGGGAGACCAGTAATCATCTCAAATTAATTTAATCATAATTGATAAACTGCACTTCCATCTGTCTATGGTACTAATTCTTACTTAATGCACATAGCAATTTACAAAAAAATACAGATAGAGTAACTGACCTTTGATTTGACCATAAAGCAATCCATGTTGATTTTCATTGTTTTATATTTTTAATGTTGCTACATTAGACTATATCCTCCATTCCTCCGCGATATGGGAGACAGAAAAATTGGGGAAATGGAAAATGTAACATAGAGAATGTGAAATCAAGAAATCCTTAAGTAATAACCTCAAAATTGGTAGTAAAGTACAAAATAAATATGAAAATGTGTAAAATCATTTTCAAACTAAATAATACCATTACCAAGCAGTAAAGTAACTTTAATGACCTGGGCAATCCCCTCTGCGGACCCCTTTGCCGGCCATCTTTCTCACTACCATGACTACAGCTGCTCTAGAAATAGAAAATTTTAAAAAACAAAAATGGAGGCCTTACATTAGGCTAGTGACCAACTCAAAGATCAATACCCTTGTTTATTTTCATCAGTGATGTAATTTTTTTCTGATCATAAATATACCTAGAAAATTATTACAATTGCTCCATAATTCTACCGTTTCTGCCATGGTTCGGCTGTGCTTGTGAATTATAGCTAGGCATCACACTGAAATGCACTATGCTACCATTGACAAAACACATGATTCTAACTTAGTGTACATGCAGCTCCGATGCTTGCTGTGCACCATGTGTCGTCCAATCATGGCACAGACCTCCAAAGATAGTCTGATTGGCTGATTGGCTGCCAGACTCTCCCCTTCACCCCCTCCCCATTACATCAAAATCTAACTTTTGTATGACAGATCAAAACGGACACTATGAAGTATAGAAAATCTTTTCAAATATAATTCTTTCTTCATGTTTTCAGCTCATATTTTCATGACCTATCATCTACTTAGTGCATCTTTTAAAGGATCATGCATTTCAAAATTTTTCATAACATGGCAACCTTTTATCATAAAATATGGCATTTTATTAAAACAAATTCAGGGTCATGTTTGTGGGATGTTCAGTCTGGTTTTGTAATATTTAGAGTTTGTTACATGCTCTCTGGTCAAATTATTGCAGAGTGGTCAAATATAGGGCTGTTTACTCTGCCTACATACTTGTATTGTTCAGTGAAGCTAAATATTTGGCTCTGCACCTAACTCTCTTGTAATCTCATCACTTAACAGAATTGCAAATAACTTAGATTGTTGCTTTACATGAAGACTTATGTTTTCAGTAAAATTAATCATATTTTAATTTGAAGTATATTAGTCTTCACATGTAAACCAATTCCAATCAGTGGTTCATACTAATAATGTGTACTACTAGTATTAGCAATCCTGCTGTTACAAATATCCACTATGTGTGAATTTAATGCAAATTTCATATTTGAAAACTAAAGGCCCGATCTCACTGGAGGAGACATTGGCACTCCCGTGACTGATCAGTCTCGGCCAAAAAAAAAAATATTAATTCATGATTTGATTGGATGGAGAAGTCGCTGCGAAGTCTCCATGAATTTGCCACAACGTCGCTGGAACGTCTCGAGTCTCCAGGGAGTCACAGAAAAATGAAACATGTTTGATTTTCCTGCAACTACCGGGAGACCTGTCTAGTCTCAAGGAGATGTCGCAAAGACTTTGCAGCAATTTCTCCATCCAATTTATTCATGAATAAATTAATTTCTGTTATTGTTTGCCGCAAATGATCAGTCGCGAGAGTCGTAGTGATGTCTCCGCCAGTGAGATCTAGTCTGCTATGCAGACTCTGAATGGCTCGTGGTGGGGAATCCTAGCACGCGAAGCGCTGCTGGTTTGCAAAGCAAACCAGCCTGAAAGGGCGAGCGAAGCGAGCCATTTACAGCCACAGTAGACATAAACTTATTTGCACAGCAGGCTATACACAGAGATACTAGATAGATGTGACACAGACACTGCAGATGTGGGTCTACATTTGTAGACTAAGTGAGATCAGGCCTCGAAGAGCCCTAAGTTGACCTGTCTGACTAAGCTATAATTAGGAAAATAGGTTTCCTTTGAATTATTCAATGGCAAAATGGTGAAATGTGTAGAGTTGTTGTCTTATTTTTTTCGTACAAATGGCAATGACAGTAATACATACATCCGGAGAAATATGGTGTACCCTATAGCTATCAAGATATTAAGTTTATCGTAGATTAAAAAAAAAAAGATGAGGGCAGTTAATAAGTGACCACTTACAATCTTAATGCAAAAATAACAGCTTCTTGTCAATGATTGAAAGTGGAAGAAAACAACTTCATTACCTTTACAAAATTAATTTTAAGTTTAAAGATGTTGTTCATGATTGCAAGCAGGGAAAAGTTTTCTTGGGAAAGAATGATTTATTACTTCTCATGACGTACATAAGCAGGAAAGTGCTATTCAATTGAAATACTGAGTGTTGGAAACATGGCTACTTACGGTTCACTCCTATTCAGGAGAACAGTATTTGTTATTGAATTCCGCAAGAAAATAGCACGATGATGGCTGCAAGCAACTTTATTACAGTGAATTAATTGATCAGCATGAGATTTGAACGTGACATTCATGAGTTTAGGGTTGTTACCAGACAATTACTTTAGGCCCAAGGGAAATTGAGCACTTGCGAATACTCCCTCTGGAAACAAATGCATTTCTGTGGCTGTGTTTTGAACGGACAGTGTTTTCTGTCCTGTGCTAGAAGCTAAACTGTTGCAATAAATCCTCATATTGTAGTGTTTTGATGTGCACAGACTGATAACATGTATGGGCCTCTCTATCCCTCAGGCAAAAAAAACAACCGACTCATGAATTCGTAGTCTAGCATGTAGCTTCATAATCATACATAGGATAGTGACTCATACTGAACATTCTCTGCGGATTAGCTGACGTCAGTTGTCATGAACAGTGTTGTATTTCGTTACTCCTTAATGTGGAAGTAGGAATATTTGAACAGATGTATTGACTGTTAAGTTTCAGAGTACCCATTTTTGTGATTTCTTTCCAAATTTAAACCCATGTGACCCATGAGTAGAATTTCTTGCAGAACATTGATCCATGTTTAGCGATTTGTCGCAAAACATTGATCAATATTTAGGGATTTCTTGTAGAAAAGCAACCCATTTAGGCTGCAAATCCCCAAATGGAAGTGACCCCCTCCCAACAATAATAACCATGTCATTGTGGAGATCATAGTAGTCAGACTTACTTCAAACAAGGTTGTTGACTTCTTCTTGTTTCCAATTGGTTCATACTTCTGAAGCTTGATTCATATGAGGTTAAGAAAAATGAGGCTTTATAATCAGGCTCCCCCTGTTGAATGCCGAGCACGTCTGTTCCATTTACTCACATGTGATCGCCAACACGCATTAGTCTCCAAATTAGACCTGAATATTTGCATTTATTTCACTTGGCAAGTTTGGGTGAAGTTGAACATTGTCTCCAATCAATCCATTGTGTTATTACATGATGTAATACTTGTTAAACTATTTGCAACATTACTTTGACACAGGAATTTGACATTCCTTTCCACAAATGTCTCTTTCCTTTTTGCCTGTGTCTTTTATGCTGTAAAACTGCGGTGAAATAGTCATTGGAGTAGTTTGACTTGGATTATCTATGTGAATAGTAGAAGTTATACTGACGCTGAAAATAAACCTAGGCAACCTGATTGATATGATAAATACTTGAGGTGCAAATTATACCCAAAAGTTCATATAAGGCCATAGACATTCACACACACACAAAAGTTAAATGGATATCCCGAGGGATATGTTCACTGGCGCTAACAATTAAACTGTGTCTGAGTCCGATGCATTTAATGGTCTACCTATCGTTCACAACGTTGCAGGTTAAAACTACATAACTTCAATACAATAAACACTAATTCCAAGCGTGGTCAGAAGAGGTTTTTTAACCACATTTTTCTACAAATTAGAAAGTGTATAACCCATTTTCCACAAAATTATGAAAATGAAAAATAAGACAATGTTCATTCAAATAATGACATGTAGGTGTACAATTTTGCAAGATGACAGTAGCAAGAATGTACAGTAGCTCTCCGTGTTTGTTTTAGCCATGCTTTGATGTACTCATTATGATCGGCAAATGTCCATTTGGTTAGATGTCCATGAACTGACTTGCTACACTACTTCATTCATTATTGTAATTGGGAACTATTGCAGGGCAATAATTTCAAACTCCCTTACCTTTTCTCTTTTGCCATTCAGGTTGCCGCACCACCCAACGTATGTACATCAGTATTATTATCCATCCAAAATATCATTTTTATTTCAAAAGTGTTTTATGTCTTGATTAGAAATTTTTGCAATTTACATGTTATCTTGTAGCTATGGGACATTCATGTGCATTTGTATGCCACATTTCACATAATGCATGATTTTGCGTACAGTATATTTGCTTTGTGTTCACTGTGAATTTTACAGAGATGCCACATTTCCGGGAATTTCCGGATTTCCGGATTTTTCCGGACAGATTAGAATTTTTCCGGAATTTCCAGTATTTTTGGAAATTTTTGGATTTCCGGATTTTTTTTCATAAAGAGGAAAAGATTTTTAGTGTAAACTTTAGAATTTTGTAATTTTTTGCCATTCCTTTTGGATGTGAAGGCATTGTAACAAAAATTGGGGGCTTGTCCGGGAAGCACTTAGTTTAAATATACTTTGTTTATTCCTTGGGCTCGTTCGCTCCACTATCTCACACATGAATTTCAGGAAATTTGGAATGCTTCCTGTGGCATCTCTGATTTTAAACAATTCCATTGATTCTTTGTTGTGCCGGTGTATTGGTGTAATATCACAGTTCTTTATGATAGTTTCCTGATCTGTTATCAACATGTTCCTAATGTTCATGATAAAATCCAGCCAGCGTTCAATTTCAAAATACCTATATTTAACAACAATTTTCAGTTGTCTTTCAACATCTTAGATTTCCATGCCAATAATATCTCTAAAGTGAATTCATATTTGGTCACTTAGAAGTGGGTGTAACCTATCATCTATGCCTTCATTTATAGACTTTCATATTCTTTCTTCCCCTATTTGTAAGGATAATATTTCTGTTATTTACTTTTGCATAATCATTCATTTGATCTGAGAGCATAACCCTGCCTTAACTGCTTTTGGATGAAAGTCAATTATTTTTCTATTTTTTTGTTCTTCTGTAGCTGATAACAATTCATTTCTATTGGTTTTAAAACCTTTATACTTCATAAAATTTAGTTATTAACAAAATTGTTCTTCAAGCTGTATTGTTTGGTCTGCCTGTATGATTTTAGTGTTTTGGGTAACATTTAGCTTAATATTGTGAGACAAAGTTTTTGGTCTTATCCCGGTCAGTTATTGATTTATTGTCTCAGATGCAACATGTGTAACGCAAACAGTTTAAAGTCATGACATTGGTTGTTTTGATAGTTTTATAGTTCAAGATTTACTGATCTTTGTGAATATGTGGTTAGCATCTTGGATGGATGATTTTTGTCAAAAAAAAGTTTTTGTTAAATTTATCATTGAAGCATCAATTGTTCATAATCCCCACACATGTTTTCAAGCACTTGCATAATCACAAATATATAACACTTATCATTCCATTAAAAAAAACTCTTCTAGTTATTGAATTTTAATAAATGTGAAGTGACTTACCCATGTGGCGAGAGAACAAAATTTAGCCTTTTTATATAGATGGTGTTGCATGAATATTGTGAGTTAGTGTTTGTAACTTATCAGAGTATGTTGATGTATCTTTTTTTTTATCTTTGCAAAAATTGATGAAAGGTAGGAAAATGATACATTACAAGTCAAGCAGGCCCAAAGAGGTACTTGTAAATTGTGTTTGATACTAAGTAAAGGGCCATATGAACTCCAGAAATGAGGTAGATATAGCCTCTACATTGAAAGGTATTGCTGGAGTAATACTTACTGAAAATATGCAGGACAAAGGTCAAGGGTATAGCTCCTTGTCATGTCTACATGTATGCCCCGAATACACAGGTTACTAAAAATTGTTTTCCTGTTATCTATGTGTTTGCCAAAAATTGTAATTTCTCTTTAGGATGATTTACATTAAGTACAAAATACAAAAATATGTTGCCAGTTTTAGCCGTTTGTAATTTGTATCAATTCTTCAACACATTTAAAACAACTCTCCTGTTTATAACCATGAACACACAATTTCATGTTCACTGTAGATAAGGTTAATTGATATCTTTTAGTGATTGAGTAGTATGTGATATTAAATTACAATTTCAGATGAAATTGAAACAACCTTTTCCCATAACATTCCTAGCACTAAGAGATCGAGGAAATGTAACAAGTACTTATGTCAAGAGGTTAATTTCTCATATTTTTCCGGTTGGATATACTGTAAATTTAAGGAAAAATATACTTAGTAGCAATATTATTTTGTTACATAACATTTGGTATTCGTGTTGTTTTCTCTTAAGAATGAGCATAGAGATGGCTTTTGTGCAACAGCTTCATTGCTCAGAATTGTTGAACATTACATTTCCTGTGATTAGATGATTGCTTATATTGTGTTGGTATGACTTGATATGAATGATCCTGTGGATGTATTTCATCACTCCAAAGCCGTTAGTAAAAACGGGAGTCAAAGTAAATTTACAGCTAAAACAACATAATTTTATGATTGTTGGTGTTTCATTTGAGCTTTGTTTAAAAACTGTACAGTGTATGTGTCTGTCCTTATGAATAGTCTCTCCATTATTTTTGTTTTGTTTATTTTATTTATGTTGCTATTACATTACTGACAGTTAAAAGGTTTTGTAAACTCTAGAAAAGTGTATTTTATACGTATGATTAACAATAATTCTGCATACCTTTGTGCTGTTCAGAATGGCAATGTTTTGATGAAATCACAAGTAAACATTTGTATATAAAACCCCTGTAATCTGCAACAATTGGGATGTAGTCCTTGCCGACAACAAAATAGATATTCAGTAGGCAAGCTGTTTAAGGGGAAGGAATAGTGAATATGATAATGTGACATGGTTCAGGTGCAATTGTGTTTTTTTTTTTCCACAAATAGACCTTATACCTGTAGACGTAACAAACATAATGGTACATTATGAAAGAGGGAAAAATAAAACTTTTTCTTTAAATTCTGCAAATTTCTCAATTGCAGAGGCATGTCTAGTTTGGTTTGTGTCGTGCGAATTAATATTACCTTAAGTAATTGCAAGAATATCACTACTTCAAATCTGTACAAGTTTTTGCAACATATACTTCCTTGTACTTACAGCAAATTTATAGCCTTTCACAATAATACACTGAACCTACTTAATCTCATATCCTGTAATGACACGTTGAAGTATTCCATGATTCTT
>JZLH01S0476555.1:0-16913 GCA_001188425.1 Eucidaris tribuloides
CACACACACACACACACACACACACACACACACACACACACACACACACACACACACACACACACACACACACACACACACACACATACACACACACACTACTCACAACACACACAATTAGTTACTAACGAAGTACACACACCACCACACACACACACACACACACACGCACCTACACACACCAAATTACCTACACGTACACACAAACACGCCCATACACACATACACACACGCACACACATACATTACATGTATACAAATTTAACACAACCCACATTAACTACACACATGAAAACACATACGTGGGACTACGTGAAATCTGATATACTCTCTATACTGTTTTTTGTCACTTATATGTTTCATTTCATTTTTGGTCTATTTTGCAATAAAGCCAAACTCCAAGGTTAGAAAGTTGGTTGAAGGTCATGTCAATACTGCTCGCTGATTGGTCCTTTCCCCCAAAACGTGGATGTAGTACCTTTTGGAACAGAACTAAAATGGATGTAGTACCTTTTGGAAAGGAGCTGATTTTTAAGTGCCATTTTTTAAAACTTTGCAATTAGAAATTCAGCAAGTTGTTAGTAGTAGCGTATAGAGTTACTGAAAATGAGTACATTAATGCCAAAAAATCCATTTTGGCCAAAAATGGATGTAGTACCTTTTGGAAACGAGCTCTTCATGTGTATCCATATATTTTTTATACGATACATTATACTAATAATAATGAACTGTTTTTATATAGCGAATATCACAATATAAATATTATTCCTATGCGCTCTGGAAAAAAAAAGGACAGAAAAGGAAACAGTTTGACCATCAACAACTTAAATAGTTCTGTTGTCCAACAAGAAGTAGTGAGTTTTAAGGGAAGCTTGGAATTGATCAATAGTTTTTGTTGTTTTTATTTGTCGGATATTATTCAACTCAGACCGCCGATGAAACAATCTTAACCAATATAAAACTTGTATTATTTTAGGGAACGAGTAGAGGGAATTGAACTGGATTAAGATTTACTGGCGTCATATATGCTAGAATTCTGTAATATAGATGGGCAAGACCATTTATATATTAGACAAAGTAGATAAATTCTTAACTGAATCCGTATCTAATGAAGCCAGTTTACAATTGAGTAAAATGAAACATGGTCATGATTTTATTTCTATGATAATCTTTTCAGCATTTACTCTTAAGCTTTTGAAAATTAATTATCAGAACTCACGAATAAAAATCCGTTACAGTATCAAGCTTGATGACATGAGCATTCAAAGTTTTTCTGTAGACTTGAAATAGAGATGGTCGTATTTATTATTATTAGTGCAAAAATGCAGCCTTAAAAAACTTATATATAAAAGAGTTAAATTAGTTCGAGTTTTAACGCCAAGTCAAGTATAGTACATTGTTTTCCCAATCTGTGCTACAATATCAACATGTCATGTGATAATAGATTGTCTAATTTAATACAAAAGTGAATACAAATTAGTTTTATTTATTTAACTGAGCCATTTGTAATATACAATTATTACATCATAATATATCTCTTTATCATTCTTCAGTTTTGTTTATACCTACTTAAATGACATAAATCTGAGTATTTGATACATGACAATTAGAGATGTTTCTGATTAATGGATAGTGGTACATACTGTAGAAAGACCAGGCCAAAACCGAACCTGAACGGGTGAACCCATTTATTATGACATGTTCAAGATATGACAAAGTTATACTGACAAAGTAGTGAAAAAAAATCATTTCAGAGTAAAATTAAACATGTTTAAGTTTGCATGTTGATTTCAACCTGCGGTACCAGTGGTAGTGTTTTCACATAGAATACACACGTGGGTAACACAGAAGAATTTGTCAATAGTCCACTGTTTAATTATCAATTTTCCATTGCTATATCAATTGAGGAATGCAAAAAAAAACACTGGTGAACGGATATATATAACGATCATTCGATTGTCAGTCGTTCATGGATAACAAACAAGTTCTGACCGTTTGTCTATAGAACGAATTATTCGACATTCATATAACGCAGAGCGGTTGATAACGAATTGGTGTCAACAGGCGTCGTTAGGGAAGAAGTATAAATGTGGCCTAAAAACCTCCCCCCTTGTAGGGAAGATTTGAGGTCTTTTGCGATTCTGACAGTCAAAGTAACAAGACTACAAACTGTTTGGTGATTTTATTCATTTTTTTCTTTTCGGGTTTTTTTTTTTGGGGGGGGGTTGTCTTCTTCGTCAGTGCATTAATGATTCCAGGGGCGTCGATCCATGTTTCGGATTGGGGAGGGGCAAAAGTGAAAAAAGGCCCAAAATTTTCGGCGCGCTCTGCGCCAAATCGTAAAGCAAAGTTTTGCGCGCAAAGGGCACCGAAAAAAATGACAATTTTATATGTTTAACAGTATTTTTTATGCCGTGTTTAATGGTTTTATAGTGGTTTCCAATGCTTTTCAAAACATATATTTGCGATGCATATTATGATTTTTTTTCAGTTGTCATTATTATTGGGGGAGGGGGGCAAATCGATATGTTTGCCCCCAATATTTTCATGGGGGGCGATCCGCCCCCCCCCCTATGAAAAACAGGATCGATGCCTCTGAATGATTCAGTAGAGTACATCTCCCATTTGAGTGAAATTTTAATTTTACGTTGAGAATATAAATTTACCGTCAGCATGTATTTAATGTCTTTGGAATTTAATTTTGATTATACCTCCTCCAAACGAAGTTTGAAAGGGGTATTGGAATCAGCGTACGGTCGGGAGGTCGGTCCAATTCTTGCGGATCACACTTCCTC
Organism: Eucidaris tribuloides; assembly: GCA_001188425.1. Classification (NCBI taxonomy): domain Eukaryota; kingdom Metazoa; phylum Echinodermata; class Echinoidea; order Cidaroida; family Cidaridae; genus Eucidaris; species Eucidaris tribuloides. The sequence goes on from JZLH01S0476555.1 coordinate 2,796, forward strand.
CGTTTTTGACCAATGCTAATAAACTTTACCACACACATATAGTCTTGGGGCGAAGATGTGACAGACCCAATTTCCGAATGTGCCAGAAATTGCGTTACCACGGTAACGGCATATTATGGCGAAAAAGAGGTAAAAACATAGCGGTTCAAACCACTTCCTTAGTTTTTGACCAATGCTCATGAAATTTGGCACACACATTGGTCTTGGAGCGAAGATGTGCAAGATACATATTTCGAATGTGTAAGAAATTGTGTTGTCATGGTAACGACATATTTCATCAATAAAATCATGTAAGAGTCCTGAGGATAGAACTACTTCCCCAGTTTTGACCAATTCTCATGAAATTTGGCTCACACATTGGTCTTGGGGCGAAAATGGGCAAGACATATTTTTCGAATGTGTCGGAAATTCCTTTGCTACGATAATGGCATACTATGGCAAAAAATCAGGGACGTGATGGGGTGGGGGTATTAATAACCTTCAGTGATATTTATAGTACTATACTGTTGTTACCGGACAAGATTCATTTTTGTGGATTTGAAATGGGTTGTAAAATTAATATTATTGTTGTTGATAATAATGGTGATTATGTAAGGCCAACCGCTGTTTACGAATGTATTTTTTTATTTAATACATTACACATAAATTGCCGTTTTTACCAAATATTAATAATGTGTATCATTTCTATTCCCAGATGGACAAGAAAAAACAAAACAAAAATACCCGAAACAAATAAGTTTATTCTGTTTCCAGCTGCTGATGTGCTTTTCTATCTGCTCATCAATAAATTGATGGGCTACCCGGGGAAATAATTGTCTGTCTCCAGCTAATAAAAAGAAAGACTACGTACTGCTTGTATCCTAGCTTATTTACCCAAACCCCCCCCCCCCCCAAAAAAAAAAAAATACCGTGTAATAAAAATCAATACATGCCTCTTCTCCCTCTCATTCGTATCTTTTAAAAATTGGCATACGGTAAAATGATTCAAGATAAATAGTACCTTTCGTTTGTCAGCTGGGAAAAACATTAAAGAAATACAAACAAAAAATAATCAATCATTGTCAAAAAAAAAACACCGCAAGGTCTGCTTGATTGCCCCCAAAGAACTTACTCCTATTCAAACTGCTGATTCCTTTGTATTTCCTTCTCACAAATAACTTTGACACACACACACACACACACACACACACACACACACACACACACACACACACACACACACACACACACACACACACACACACACACACACACACACACACACACACACACCACCACACACACACACACACAAACAACAAATACCCACGCACACACAAACAAGCACACATGCACACACACATACATATGTGCCCTTTTTCTGTGTCAGACAAATTTTGAATGATTACATTCTCTGATATATGATTTTACCCAAATGAAAGGATGTATTTCGTAGTAAACGACTTAAAGATATATTTCATTTGTCAATTTACATGCTCTCACCAACATTCCCTACGGCCGTGTTGTACATACCATATAACCTTACCAAGTTAGCAGCAATTTATTTTTTAAGCAAGTAAAGCAAAAGTTCCCCTTAATTATACGGCTACTCAGTAAGCCAGTTTTTCCTTAATTTTATAATCTGTTCTCGGAAGTTTAGGTGAATTTGAGAGAAAACTGCAATCAAGTAGGTTTAGCAAGTCACGGAACATTACACTTTGAGCAAATAGTGCGGTCAGTGCACAACGAATATACGTTAGATTGATAAACCCAGACAAATGAATTGCATGTTTGTAGATCAATGAAGATTGTATTGAGGATTCGGAAAGACAAATGACTTACAAGAATTTAACACATGAGACATTTATTGTCAATGCATGTAACTCAAAACTATAATGCCAATGAATATGCAATATGAACTGAACTGTTTCTTCGAAGATAATGTAAATTTACATACGTTTACAAATAGCTTGATGACAAAATATAATGTAACCGTAAATTTGACCAATAAGGACTTGTAACTTACTTTACGACTGATAAAATACGATATCTTAAATTGGAAAGCAATGCTTGTTAGAATCTAGAAAGTTTTCAAAAAAAGATACACAACTATATATTTTCTTTTAACAGAAAATGATCTCCGATTCTCAGATTCTGTCCATGTCACTTGAAAGGCGTTTCTTTTTTTATAACTTTTCTCAGCATCTTATAGTTCAGTGATCTTACGCCTATTAACCAAAGTTTAGCCTGTTAATCCTACAAAATTAATGTTAAGAAATTAATTGGAATCTATCAAAAAAGTGTCACGGATGAACAAATGGATAGCCTCTTAAATCAGAAAATATTTGTCTGCCAAATAGTGAAATATAATTACAAAAAAAAACAACCAAACTTGTAAGACATACCCGAAAAAGTTAGTTTCCAGCTTTGAAAACAGTTGTAAGTACATTTGAAGATTCTTCTGTTGGGCGACGATTCTATAAAACTGTTGTAATAAGTACTTCAACACAGACTTTGCGAAAAGAAAAATAGTTTTTGAAAAACGTTCTGACTGTGCCTCACTCTAACAATCTTTTGTTTGAAGACTGTTTTACTTAATTATACCCATAAATACTTCAAAATAGACTTATCACTTGCTTATAGATGCAAAAAGACATTTCCAAACAAAAGGTCCTTTCTTATTTTTGAAAAAAGTCCCGAGTGCACTTCGGTGCAAGATTCTTTTGATTGAACATCTTTCTATCAAATTGTATTTATAAATACTTTAAAACACACTTTCTGAAAAGAAGTTGGGAGTGCGCCTCACACTAAATTTCTTCTTTTTAAATATCATTTTCACTATACTGCAGCACAAATTAAAGATAGAAACACATATTTCCCAAACAGTTCGTTTTATTTCTGAAAAAAAAAATTATAGTGCACTTTATTCTAGGACTCCTCTGTTTCAAGACATTTCTACTCCATTGATATTCATAAAAACGCAGACGTAAAGGTAAAAAACTCACATGTCTTGATAAAAAGTTCTCAGTTCACATCACCAATTTAAAGTGTGTCTCAAAAATCTTATGCAAGTGAAAACCACCCTCTTTGGCAATTAGAAAATACTCTCGTGATATGATGTTAACATCATCGTCAGGAGCATAGTCTTAGCTTTCAAATATCGTTAGTTTGGTTCAATTCGCTTGTCTTAATCTTGAGATATGTTAATTTAAATAAGAAAGGGTAGAATTGCAATTGTGCCGTTTTTACTACAATCCCTTGTAAAATTGACACAATTGTGATTCCACCATTCTGTTGTTTATTATATCTCGAGATTACAACAAGCAAATTGAACAAAACAAATGGCATTTGAAAGCTAAAGAACTCAATGAATGTAATTTCTCCTTTCTTCTACAAGGCGGAGAGATTATCAAATGCAGGCGCACCCACAACAAATGGGTTGGAACATAAAATTTAGCATTTTTTAGCCTTCCTAAAGGGGCGGGGTGTTAATTCACATTAGCATTGTAATTCGATTTCATATTTACCGTCAAACGGTTTCAATGGTTTGGAAAGACTTCCTACTAACAAAAAATACCAATATGTTTCTTTGATACCGTCTCAGAAAGAAGAAACCTCGCCGTAAAGAGGAAAGCGCCTCCTATCTTCATAAGACAGTGAAATAGGAGAATAAGGCTACTAATTCAAGATTATGGTCTTCTCCCTATATTATTGTATCCAATGTACTGAAAAGTCGCATAACAGTAAATTTCATGATGTTTACAATGGTAAACCGCCGTTACAATTGAGAAAGAATACGAAATTAAAACTTGAAGAGGTCTTGTCTAAAATATGGGGCGTATCCTCCTTACCACTGTCTTATGAAGACAGGTGGCGCTTTCTTCTTCGCGGCGTGGTGTCTTCTTTCTGAGACAGTTTCAATGGAACATAATGACATATTTTGTTTGTTGGAAGTCTTTCCAAGCCATCAAAACCATTTGACAGTAAATATGAAATCAAATTACGATGCTAGCGTGAATTAACACCTCACCCCTACAGGGAGGCGAAAAATGTTAAATGTTAATGTTCTAGTCCCTCTGTCGTGGGTGCATCTGCATTCGATGATCTCTCCGCTTCGGAGAAGAAAGGAGAACAAGTATTCATTGATTTCTTTTCAAATAATTTGTTCTATCTATCTATCTATCTATACTATCTTTCATTTTATCTATCTATCTACCATCTAGTAGTATCTGTTTTCTCCACGGCTGAAGGAAGGCTCCTCATCAGTTTTCCATTTCAATCATATTGTGCCATTCGTTTCCATGTCACGCTTCCATATTCTCTGATATCATCTATCCACCTCCTACTTTGTCTGCCTCTTCCCTCTGGTGATGTAAGCTGTGGGGTCCAGACAGTTAATTTGTGTGTCCAATCGGTCATCTTTCCTTCTGGCCAGTTGAACCAGCCCACTCCACTTTTCGATTTAATTCCTGTATTATTGTCCCGCCACTTTTGTTTTTCTTCAAATTCTGGTTGCTAACTCTGTCACCTCTTTGTAACGCCAATCATGATTCGTTCCATAGCCCTTTCGGTACTTAAGTTTTTTCTCTAGCCTCTTAGTAGTGGTCCATGTTTCTGCTCCGTAGGAAAGCACAGGTACAGGCCCACTGCGTTAACGTCTGTTTCTTAAGAGAAATGGGGAGCTTCTCATCTCGAAAGATAAAGTTAAATTTGCCAAATTTTGCCCAGGCCAACTGGATCCTTCTATTTACTTCCTCTGCTGTTTCATTTTGTATGGAGATCTTCTTACCCAGGTATATGTAGTTGTCCACCTTTTCTATGGTCTCCCCCCGAACTGTGATAGTGTAGTCTTTGAATCTGCTGCTCATCATTACCTTTGTCTTTTTGATATTCATTTTAAGTCCAGCTTTTCTGCTTTCCTCACTAAGTTGTTGGATCATTGTCTCCAGCTCCTGAGGTGTATGGCTAAGTAGTAGAATGTCATCTGCAAATCTAAGATGTGTCAGGTGTTCGCCATCCACTACTATTCCCTGATGTTCTATAGCCTGTACGAAATCCAGCTTGTTCCCGTGGTTGGTTTTCATCGAGCTGTTTCTCCACCCTAGCAAGAAGAACCCGTGTGAAGATTTTGTATACATGAGGCAACAGATTTATGGGCCGGTAGTTTTTGATGTCTTTCATGTCCCCTTTCTTAAACAGTATGATAACTTTTGATTCATTCCACTGCGCAGGTACTTGTTCCATGTGCATGATCTTGTTGAACAGTTTTGTTAGAATTGATACTGTGTCCTCTCCCCACCCCCCAACTTCAGGATATCTGCAGTCAATTGGTCCGCCCCGGAGCCTTTCCCTTTTTCATCTGATCTAAAGCACTCCTCACCTCTTCCTTTAGTATTGATGGGACATCATTTGCTTTGTCATTCCAGTCCTCATTTACTCTCCAATCTGGTTGGTCTGTGCTATATAGTTCTCTATAGAATTCCTCTATGGCTTGAGTAATCTCTACTTTGTCAGTAACTTCTACTCCATTTTTTGTTTTCAATGATGACAGAAGCTTTCTGCCCCTCTCTAGCTGTCTGTTGATGATTTTTGTTCCCTTGTGGTTTTCTAGCACTTCACGTACAATCTTAGTCCTGATCTTTCTCTTTCGCTTTCTCCTCATCTTGCGAATTGTTTTATTCAGCTCTGTATATTCAATTTGGTTACGTGTTGATGTCTGTCTGGAGGGCTGAAGGGCTTTCCTTTTCTCATTCTGTCTATGTATCTCCTCTTTTTCCTTATCTGGGTTATTGCCCTCTTTTTTCTTCCCCGTAGCTAGCTTTTCTGCTTCATCCATAACTGTTCTGGTTATTTGCTCATAGAGGGTGTCTAGAGGTTGGTCCTCCATTGAATCCTCCAGCACTTCAAACCTATTATGTAGCTCAAGCTGAAACTCCTGCTGTTTACTTGAAAGCAGTTCTAAGTTAATATGTCTCCTCCTAGGCTTCCTTAATCTTCTCACTCTTTCCATTTTCTTATTAATCCTTACTTTGGCTCTAACAAGTCGGTGGTTGTTATTTTCCAATAAAAAGCTTCATTAGGACATCATTACAGAATGACCCCTCCAACTCAAAATGCATGCTTTATCGTGTATGTTGCAATACTTTTGAGTAGGGAGGGTATTTATGTAGAGATCCTATTAAAAATGAAGAGTTTGATTGCAAAACGAGTTATTTCCACTTTTGTAACTCTGGAGAAAATGTACATTCCCAAGTTTGTAAACGGAATATAAAAGTAATACCTAACATATTTTGTACTTCCTTGTATAATTTGGTTTCATAATATATTATACCATCGCTAGATAAGAAAGTGGTAAATGTCTTGATGTTAAGGGTTAGTGACATGATTGGGAACATTTGAAAATGCCTCAAGAACCAAATGAGTTGAAATATATACCAACTATACACTAGCTGGAGTGGATCTCCCAGGTGGCAGGATATGTCTCTAATTTGTTTACTGAAGGAGAATCAAGCATGAACATTATAGTGTTTTAATTCTATAGGGGCGCGATAAAAATAGCACCCGTATAGAGAGCCACACAGCGGGTTTGCCTGCCACTGGGGATATTAACGTTAGTTATTTTAGAATGAGTCGACATTTGACTACAAGATTTTCACAGGAGAATCCTTGCATAGTTTACTTGATTCCAGAGTAGTTTCAGCCCAAGTTGAGGACTACCGCCAATCATGTCACTTACCTTTAATAACTCAGTTTTGGTGGAAAATAGATTCAGTCCTTTCATAACGATGCTCTTCAAATGGTGTTGGGGAATACCTTCCTACCAGCAAACGGCATGGCACCTCGCCACCCAAAGTCCAGAGTCAGAAAGGCCAGCCCAAGAGGTCCAATAGTCCCAGTTTAATTAGATGCTGATGATACCAGACTCCACCATACTGCCCCCCCCCCCATGACAAAAGGGCATAACTGACTTTTTTTTTCAAAATTGAGTTACATAGTGTACGGGACTCGATACATCATGTTAAACATGCAGGACAAAAAATATTAATTAGAAATGACCCTTAAGTTTGTTTCATAATCCGCTTGTTAAAAAGACACTGAATAGGGCTTTATCTGTTGAACAAAGTACATTTTGCTCAATATCTCCGAAACACCAAAATGCCAGTTATGCCCTTTCGTCATGCAAGGGGGTAGCATACACCCATTTCTGATGCAATAAACCACTGTAAAAACAAGAATGGAAAATGAGTCATTTTAGTGGGCCGCAATCAATTGAAGTCATTGTTGGCAGATTAAATCATGTGATTTACTGCCAACTGTTGATTTAAATTGATTTAAATGAAATGGCATTTTATTTAAATATTGATTGACAGTAAGTAAATAATAAACAAAAGGGGAAAGGGAAATTGGTCATGTATTTGCTTGCCTAGCCATGTACGATGTATGGACAACTGGACACTGATGCATTCCCTGAACACCACGAATCTCCAATTAAAATTGATACAATGAATGATATTATATATTCAAAATGTAGCTTATTCCATACAGGAGAACAAAGGACACCTCGCAAGTCATTCCACATAGCATGTATTATGGCAACTTCCAATCTGCCAATTAATGTTTAGAAAATACCATGGCAACTTCAAATTAGTGTACAACAGATACAGGGTAAAATAATAATAATATCGATTGATATGCGCCGTTAAATCCGACAACAACAACAACAAGTAACATATTTAACATAAATCGATCGATGGTGATTTCTGATTAGGTCGATGCCCAGGCGGCGAGCGCCCGGTGACCGCCCGGACACTGGGCATGTTTTGGGCGGTGAGTAAAATCGAGCAGGCGCCACCAGAATTTTAATTGCGCGCTAAAACTTCAGTGGCGACCCACCGATGCCCCCCAAACCAGCAGTACCTGGGCGGCTACCGCTCGGTGACCGGTCGAAATTGGCTAAAAACTCGCCGCCCGGTCGCCGAGCAGGCCACTTTTTCTATTTGTGACCACAGCCTTAGGAGGAAGAGGGCAACTCCTGTTGCCGTGACCTCTTTTTCCTGCACCTCTTCCTGCACCTCTCCCTCTCCTCCTGCCTCTTCCTCCGTGATCTCCAACCCCCTAACTAAAGAATGTCCTGTTAATATGAAAAAAGATACACCAAGAATAAATACAGATTTTCCGGGCCATTTTCACACTTTTGACGTTCAATTTGTTAGCAAGATATTTCAATTTCGAATGAAATGAAATAAACCATCATTCAAATCGTTCTTTTTATTTAAAAAATGGCATTTGATACGATTTTAACCCTTACTGAACTGGGGGAGACTCCTCGATGTTTATCGCAATCTGCAACGCAAAAAGCTCTCAAAGCGATGTTTCTTGACTATTTTGATTTTCCTTCGAATCTCTCCGCAGGCGCGGTTTTAGAGCGGGAAGGGTTACAGGGGGCTTCATCCGCGGCCAAATCCTAGATCAAAAATTGTTCTCGGTCATCCAAGCCGCGGTTAAGTCGCTCAGCGGAAGGGGAGAATTATTTCATTCCAAATCCAAGGTCAGAAATTTTCCTCGGTCATCCGAGCCGCCGAAAAGTCGCTCAGTGGGGGGGGGGAAGGGCGAATTTCAGGTACAAAATGTCAAAAAAAAACTTCTTTCGTCGGAAAATTGGGGGAGGGGCTTGAGCATTTTGGGCCACAAAGCGCCCCCCCCCCCCCCGTAGACCGCGCCCGATTTAAAGGACCATTTCGCGACGTCCGGGTACGCGATTCCGAAGTCATAATTCTAAAAAATGCATGTCGCACAAATATGCTTCAAAACGTGATTCCGTCTGCAAAACTATCAATACAAACTGTGTTTTCACCCCCAAATCATTAAGGTACGAATAATTCTGCTATTAATTATTCAAATTGATTAACTTTATTCTGTTTATGATCGCAACAGTGTCACCAACAAATTTCCTCGAAAACGCAATAGAAAACAAAAGGCAAAAAACAACAACAGGGAAATAGATAAGAAATTGAAAATTAATAAAAGACATTTGGAATAAATTTTGATATTGTAAATTTTAGGGCCTTCATTTGCTGAAACATTACAAAGCGTATGCAGACCAAAAGTTAACATATTTGGAGCTTTATTTAGTGGCTTAAAGCAAAAAGTCTGATTTCACGCATAAATCACTCATACATTATCATGATTAAACGACACTATTAAAAAAAATAACAATACAATTTTGTAGAGTACGTGCTGGGTGACATGTCTGCCGATTTTCGTCGCAATTGCGCACTCGATGGCCGAAATCATGGGGGCTTCGCAGGCCCCCTCCCACGCCCCACCGTCAGAGAGGTGCTCAAAATAGCCCAGTTCAGTAAGGGTTAAAGCATTGAGATTCTCAAACACTGCGGCAGTCAAATGATAAGCTGCAGAATGTGCTTTCACCTGCTGTTAACAGATGTGGGGTTTTTCACACATTCCTATTTAAGAACGGTGTGATGGCCTAGTTGGGTAGAGCGTCTGCCTCACGTCCGGAAGGTCGGGGGTTCGAGCCCCGGCTGGGTCATACCAAAGACTTTTTAAAAATGGTACCTTCTGCTTTCTAGCCAGGTGCTCGGCATTTTAGAACAGAGAAGGGTAATAATAACATTTATGTTATGCAGGGCCCGCTGGAAGAACAGTCTATTTGACTGAAGTGGCTACCCTGGGTAAATAAAAGATATTATTATTATTTTATTTATTATTAATGTCCACATGTTTTATGAAATTCAAGTCACCCGAGGATACATGCATACCTTATCTACGAAGTTCATTCCAGCGAAGCCTATCTACCTTTCCTTCTTTCTATGTATCTATATGTCTATTTATCTATCTATCTATCTATTTATTTATCTGTAGGTTTATATCTATCTCTATATATTATATATATATATATATGTATACATTGTATTGTCTAAATATATATGTATTATATATATATAATATATATAGACAATCAATACAATTTATATTTGTATATATATATAATATAGAGATAGATAGATAGACAGATAAATAAATAAATAAATAAATAGATAGATAGATAGATAGATAGATAGATAGATAGATAGATAAATAGACATATAGATACATAGAAAGAAGGAAAGGTAGATAGGCTGCTATATGTTTATGTCTATGTATATATATTGTCGGTTGAGAAAGAGACGATAAACGTTAAATCCTTGAAAATGAGAAAGTCACTAACACTGTACAAACTGTTCGTCATAAACACCCTTCTCCTTATCAAGAAATCAGAATTAACGTCATTCGCTTTCTCAACCGACAATAAATTTATGGTTAGTTTCTCACAGATGATGTGACAGAGGATGAAGAGTATAAATAGTCATAGCAGAGGCGTCAATCGTAGGGGGGGGCAGGGGTGATCACACCACCAATGGAAATATTAGGAGGCAAACATATCGATTTGTCCCCCCCCCCCATAATTTTGACGACTTGAAAAATTCATAATATGCAACACAATGATATGTTAAAAAGCATTGCAAGCACTATAAAACCATTAAACTTATCATAAAAATACCATCAAATATACAAAATTGTGACATTTTCGGCGCTCTTCGCGGGCAAAATTCTGTAATGTAATTTGGCGCACGGAGCGCGCCGAAATTTTTTGACTTTTTTCACTTTTGCCCCCCCCCCCCCAATCCGAAACACGGATCGACGCTCCTGAGTCATAGTAATTGAATTTCTGTATAATAAATACCGTTACCTGTTAGCTATCCTACAGATGCCTAGTGACACATAGTCATAGGGCCTCCACCGAATGTCTCTGCCGCAATTCTGCTTTCAGTCCATGATCTTCATCTAGCCTGAGACTGGTTCCCTTGGTTCTCTGCAGTGCGTCACTCACCAAGATGTTATTGGTCTACCCCTTTTCCTTTTCCCTTCTGGAAGCAATAAATAGATTTCACAAAATCACAATGAAACTGCAGTTTTCTTTATTAAAATGGTTTCAATTTGAATGATGGACACATAAATTTATAACTTATATTTACATACTAAATGGGGCAAGCGTTTTTATGAATAGCGAAAAGGGCTATTCGATCAGTTTCAACTTGAAATTGAGTCATCGGCGCGTCTGGTATTCGTCAAACGACAAACGGGTTGAACTTGGATATTGGTTGGTTAAAATGTTTTGAAACACTGTATTAATGACTGTATTAATACATGTTAAAAACAAAAAGTGAAGCCACTCTGTGAAAGTAATCATGATCAGTTGAACAAAACTTTGACTAGTTTTTATTTTAAGAAATTAATGAACAGTCATTGAGATGATTTAAGTAAAGCATGGAATATGTGGTGTACCTTCAATGTTATCAAACTTGGAATGGGATGGAAAGCATTACTCTACAGAAGTGCCTGTCCGAGTGTCCGTGTATTGTAAACCAATGAAACGAGATCTTTGAAAGATTCACATGAATTACAAACTTAACTGGACTTTCTAAATAGGTTAGCTCAATTGAATATAAAGCTTTATTTTTTGGTTTTTAAGAGAGATTTGTTTTCTTTTTTAAACAGATACTAAACGAAATGTTATAAGCTATGCCGGGCAATGATAATAATGTGTTTCACTGTTGTCAGCATAAATACGGGAAATGCTGTCTCTCCTATTTTGCATTCGAAACATTATGGTGGTGACCTCTGACCTTGGGTAATGGGTCGATTGACATTGAGTTATAGGCGTGGTTGTTTCTTTTTTGTCACACATTGTTTAATACATTCAGACCATTGCATCATACTAGGTGTTAAAAATAATATTTGTTAATTTCGCAAATTAATAACACAAAAACTGTACAACAGATTATACTGGCATTGAGTATAGTTACAGCAGAATAGTGAACATTTGTGTTTGAGGTGGTTTGAATATAAATCAATAATCAGTTTTATGTAATTCATGCTTGTTTAAAAAGTTAGGAGTTTTGCTCATATCCAACCCCCGGCTGTAACAAATGAAACTGTACAGAAATCAAATGGTGTGTGTGAGAGTGTGTGTTTAGTCACCACACAATAGCAATAGACAATGGCGGTGAACAGCGCCAGCGCCACGATAGAAACATTTGGAATTCAAATCTCTCACTACAGCCAGGCTAGATAAATGCTTTATTAATAATCATTACTAAGTAGCCTGCTAGACTTTATTCACTATCCATAGCCATTGTCTAATGCTATTGTGTTGGGACTAGACACACACTCACACACACACCATTTGATTTCTGTACAGTTTCAATTTTGTACAGGGGGTTGGATATTGAGCAAAATCTGAACCCTAACTTTTTAAACAAGCATGAATTACATAAAACTGATCACTGATATCATATTCAAACCACCTCAAACAAAAATCTTCACTATTATGCTGTAACTATACTCAATGCCAGTATAGTGTGTTGTACAGTTTTTGAGTTATTAAGTTTCAAAATTACCAAATATTACTTTTAACACCTAGTACTACCTCACAAGTAATATAACAAATCATATTTACTCAGCTCCTAGGCTGCCTCCTCCTGACCTCGCACTATTCCACTTTTGATCTCCTTGTCGAGGAAGTCCAGAACCATCCTTTAGATAACAGAGGTTGCTGCTGGTGGGCCATCACCTAGATCGAAAAATATAAAGCAAAGAACATTAACAAAACACATATGTTGAGACAAGAATGTGTTACACCAACGCCGAGCAGGGAAGCCAAAGAGAAAGCGACCCGCTGTATCTCTCCCCTGAACGCCGAGCAGGCGTGATAGGGGAGGCAAAGAGAAAGCGACCCGCTGTATCTCTCCCCTGAACGCCGAGCAGGCGTGATAGGGGAGGCAAAGAGAAAGCGACCCGCTGTATCTCTCCCCTGAACGCCGAGCAGGCGTGATAGGGGAGGCAAAGAGAAAGCGACCCGCTGTATCTCTCCCCTGAACGCCGAGCAGGCGTGATAGGGGAGGCAAAGAGAAAGCGACCCGCTGTATCTCTCCCCTGAACGCCGAGCAGGCGTGATAGGGGAGGCAAAGAGAAAGCGACCCGCTGTATCTCTCCCCTGAACGCCGAGCAGGCGTGATAGGGGAGGCAAAGAGAAAGCGACCCGCTGTATCTCTCCCCTGAACGCCGAGCAGGCGTGATAGGGGAGGCAAAGAGAAAGCGACCCGCTGTATCTCTCCCCTGAACGCCGAGCAGGCGTGAAGTTGCTGGGTTCTTCCCCGAGTTGTTGTTGTTGTTGTTGTTGTTGTTGTTGTTGTTGTTGTTGTTGTTGTTGTTGTTGTTGTTGTTGTTGTTGTTGTTGTAGTAGTAGTAGTAGTAGTAGTAGTAGTATCTCTTTTTCTTACCAATACAGGTTTCGGCGGCTAATTCTGTAAATATGCTTAAATGCCCTTGCGTACGAAATACACAACGCGAGCTATAGAGAACGATGCTGATGGGTTTGAAGATAACAAATGACTTTAAGTTAAAACTGTCACTGACGAACATGGGGGGGGGGAATTTATCCACTACCGAGCTGAGATGAATACTAATTTATGCTACATTGGCGCTTTTTGACGGTGGCGTGGCGTTATTTAATCTGAAAGATTTTAATGACCGCGCAGTGTGAACGCTATCTAACGTGGTAAACGTGAGTTGGTTATCTGAAAGAAGTTAATTAAGCTCGGATTATCCCCAATATTGGTTTTTAGCTGCACATTAAACCGCCGCGCAGAGACTCGTAATGGATTAATTTATACAATAAAAAATTACAATTAGTTAGGTTACAATTTATACATAAAGGGCCGTTCCCCTAAACCTATAATTGTTAATAGGTTACCAATAGTAATATTTAACAATCTTTAGGATTTATTGGGCGTTTCCTTTTACCTGCTAGTTTCAGAGAAACAAAGAAGGTAGAAGAGAGTATCCCGTAAAATGTGTTAAACCTTCGGCGAATAGTAAATAATAAAGCGGCAGGACCAGGATATTGCCCTGTCAGTGCCAAGGCATCCTGCTAAGGGAAATACACATCTTCAGGTACTGAACGCACACACCGATGTTCAACCGGGCTCTTGACCCTATGGCTGCACTCTCTCAATGAGGCAGCAAACGCACATCCACAGCCATAATTCCGCGAGGAATTCTGCTGGTCAGCTCGCG
>JZLH01S0476577.1:1269-15896 GCA_001188425.1 Eucidaris tribuloides
TCTTTGTAAGTTTTACCCTACGACAAAACTTGCAGAAACAGCTATAGGGGGAGGAGATTATCAATTCAAACAGTGCATACATTACCACGGTGCGGCTAACACACGTTGCGTGGCATGCATTGGTCACGCATGGTCAGCTCCCTGCAATGCACGTGCAATCTGATTGGTTGGTAAGAACTCAAATATTTTCTTAACTTATGCCTGTTAATTGCTGGCGCCTTCTCCCTTTAAGTATCAATTTGGATTTTACCAGTGCATGCACTCAAACACGTTTATAACATAGACACTGTAAAGCTTAACCCACTGGCTGCGGGAACCAGCTTTGCCATGTATTAACTGCACCTAAATCACAAGATCTCAGAGGTAACAAGCTTAAAGGCCCACTGTCAAGGGTCAACTCAACCACAGAGAGGATGTCAACTTGTCCTGGAATACAGGCACATATTTGAGAAAATGGACTGTTGCAGTGCTACAGTATACAAATCATGGGAGGAAAGCAAATGTTGTATTTTTCCACACTGTCGTGGCTATTTCCGCTGCATAATGGGTATCATTAGTACACCCTTTTTATGATTTTAGTCAAAAGAGGGCGTTTTTCATTGTCATGACAGTGGGCCTTAAAATGCAGCCACCTGTTGTCTCATTAAACACATCTATTGTGTTACAGACCTGTACAAAGTAGGGGTCTGCCCTCTTTTTATTTTTGTTTTGTTTTGCTTACCACATTGACTTGCACCATGAAACAGCCACCTTTGACCCGATGACCAATCTTTTTTGCTTGCCTAACACTGAACCTTCTTCTTTCAGAGTTGATGACCTCTTTTATTTGATTGGTTTTTTTTTCATTTGATCAATTGTGTTTGTACTTCAAATAAGTTTTTGAACAATCAGTTGTACTCAATGGCATTCCTTTCACAAAATATCTGTCTCTGCCCCCTGGTAGTAGTTTACTACAGTACAAACTGATCCAAAATACAACAATTATTTCTTTAGAAATATATATATAAAATCTTTTGTCATACAAACAGGCAAGACATGTGAATATCAAATTTCTGTGGACATATTTATGCGAGGGATTTCAAACACCAATACTCCACACATGAAGATACATCACAAAAGAAATATCAGGGACCATCAAAACCATATTGCACTCTATCTACATGTACATGTAGGTACTTTGGTTTCACTAAGATCTGAATGATTGTTTAAAAACAACTCCTTTTTAGTCACATACACGTTCCTGTAATATTGATCCTGATAATTTTGTCCAATAATTTTGTATCACATGTCAACCAAACTATAAAAAAATGAATATTTTGGATTTCATACAAAAAATACAGTGCATTATCCAGAGGATTCTTAGTTATCAAACCTCAACCTCTGTCGATAAAACTTTAAATAAAAATAGAAAGTATGATAGCTAAAGCCCAATTTCTACTACATTCATGAAATATTGTAGTAATATTAGATGGCTATTTGTCATGGAAATACATGTATTTCAACATGTATATCCTTTGTCACTCTTGTCTGTAACTCGTCAAGTATTTGTCACAAATCATATATTTTTTCTAGTACAGTAGACTCTCATTATAGAAAACATTGACATAACCATATGCCATTATGCAGAAATTTGTCAATTCCCAAATTATAATTGTAATATTTTTTGCAGGATTGATAAAACAACATTTGTATGTAACAAGTAATTTTCCCCAAAGGGTTTGTTATAACGAGAGTCTACTGCATCCACCTCAAATTCATTCACTATCATTTGAGTAGCCAACACTTGAGTTCTGTAAAACACTATACTTTCAGACATGAAACTTTTGCGAATCACAGACCACGAAAACAGTAAAATATAGCCAAATTTTTGGGAAGAAGTATTTGGGTGTTTTACTGATAAATGATCACAACAATTTACAGAAAATATTTGTTTTAATGCCTCTGAAACACCTTTTTTATCAAATACTAGAAGTGCATTGCAACCGTCGTAAGTGACCGCACACTTTTACTGTAAAATCTCAAGTCATTTGACTTGTACAGTACATGCTCTTGTATTGAAATATTTGCATTCAGAAATATGTGTAGACTCAAGCTTTCACGTGCATTTTACTTTTGCATATCTCGACTCCTCGCGAAATTCGCGAAAGTTAAATGCTCGCAAAAATTTCTGGTTTTACAGTAATTCTCATGCTAACTAAGCCATAGATTCCCATCCGCTCTTCTGTCCAATAAGTGCATAATCAGTTGTATTTTTTTTCCCCTGTAAATCAAGGTTTTATGTCTGAGGAGATTGCTGGTTTTCTGGTCCACCATAAGGCAGAGTTGGATACGGTGCTGATGGTTGTGGGTACGGTGCTGTTGGTTGCGGGTTCGGAGGCATCGGTTGCGAGTATGGTGCGGTTGGTTGTGGATACGGTGCAGTTGGATCCGAGTATGGGGCCGTCGGCTGCGAGTATGGTACGGTTGGTTGTGGATACGGTGCTGCCGGTTGTGGGTACGGTGCCGCTGTTTGCGGGTAACCTCCGGTAGTAGGTGGTGGATATGCCCCTGACTGTGAGGTGTCAGTTGGGGGCGGATATGCCCCCGGTACCCCGTAGAAGGTAGGATTGACCGTTTTGTAGTTTCCGCTCACATCATAGGCTGGTGGTGGCGCTTCCCCTGCGTCTCCCGCCGGCGGTGGTACCGGTTGATTGTACCCAGGTTGCGTTGGAATCCCACTGACTTCATAATGATAAATTGGCGGGGCATCGGCTGATCCTGGCTGGGTCGAAGACATCATGGGGATAGCACTGGCGGTGGTGGTGGTAGTGGTTGCAGGTTTTTTGGACGGGCAGCAACAGCACTTGCATATCAGAATTAAGATGATTAGGCCAACTATGGAGCCAATAATTATCCCGATAATGGAACCAACAGACAAATACACAGCTGAAAAGAGAAAATGTTGACAAGGATTCCATGAACGATACTGATGTGACATAAATCAACGGCATTAACATGAATATAACATTCAAATCACATTTTACTTCCACTGTCTTGAATCAAATAGGTGTAAAACTTCCATATGCTCAGTACAGTGCATTCCCGTTAAAACGAACATGCTTATAACAAAATTCCTGTTACAACGAAGTAGAAATTCAGGTCCCAAAATTATGATCTATATATCTTTGTAGACTTTCACTGTTTGGTTACGACAAAATTTCGATACAACAAAAGAAAACTACCAGTCCCAAGGACTTTGTTATAACGGGAGTCGGCTCACTCGGTTGTAGTACCATCATCATCATCTCATGGCAGCCAGATACAGATATCATACATTTTTATCTGCAATATCAAATCAGATTAAACGTAAATGACATGCTTAGGACTGGTCCTCAACTTGGGCTGAAACTATTCTAGGATCAGGTAAACTGTGCAAGGATTCTACTGTGAAAAATTTTGTGGTCAAAAACTGACTTACTCTAAAGTAACTTCCATCAGTATGCCCGAATCTATTGTGTAGCTCTCTATGGCATCTAACTCTATCAGACCCCTAGAGAAATGCTAGTACATGTATGTTCATGCTTGATTTGGATTAAGTAAACAAATTCAAGATAAATCCTTCCAGCCAGGAGATATACTCCAGCTGGTATATCCATTGTATATCTTTGAACCGGTTTGGTTCCAGAGGTAATTTTTTTTATTTCTCCCAATCATGTCACTGCCCCTTAATACCTGTGCATTGTTATTTTATGGGGAAAGGACAAAAGCATGTATTGCACATCAAAATCTCAAAATCATACATTACAAGATTTGGAATCCAGTTTTCCATACATTAATTGTTGCTATGTCAGGCAAGCCTAAGGCAGGCTTGCAGTTTTTTATGGACACACTTTGTTTAAAGATATTAATATGATAGAAAACTGGTCTATTGCATACATATTTCAATTTCCCGTTATTACATGATTATCATATTGCAGACGTTGACGACGACAACTCATTACTATTGTGCGCTGATGAGATAGTTTAACAGGAAACACACTCCACAGTTTTGAAGTTGTACTTTGACATTAACTCAGAAGGTTAATTACATTTAAAACAAATAAATAAACAGAAATGTTAGTACAAATGGCTACTACAAATCTTTCAAGGTATAGTCTAAGTAAATAGTGACATATCAAACTTTCTTTACATGCTTTTTCAACTAATTTTAGAAACAATTAATGCCTGAGAACTGCATACTAAAACATTTCCAATATCTACGAAATTTCCCCCGCCCCGGTAAAAAAAATTAATAATGGGGTCAACATTTATACACAGGTAATATACACAGCAATATCTGCTCAAAAAAAAATAATGAATTGAATTATACACATATCAAAATAATTTTCAGTGTTTAATGTAATTTTGTGATGTTTGTAGTGACAATTTTGAATGACTGACGGAAACCTTGTTCTATTAAAGGCACGGTTCACCCTGACGTCAAGTTGGTTTTAAAGGTATTGGCTAACATTTTACACAGTTAAAAAAAAAATCTGAGCTACATGATTCCCCATGCCACCATTGTCTTTGATAAGGTCTAAAAATAACGCCCTTAAAAAATTGTATTTCAAAATGATTATTTAGTGCTTTAAAAAAGTGAAAATCATAAGTTGATCAGATTCACCTGCCCATTTTCTCCCATAGACTTACTGTGTGTACACCTAGGCTATTTAAACTCGCCCCGAGTTTTAATTGTTTATTCAGGCATAACTTGCCATTGGCAGTGTAACTTTCCAAACTTTTGTATTCTAGGGTGGTATTTGTCCATATGCATACTACTATGTAGTTCAGATATCAAAATTTAACAATTTTTAAAATTGAAGCTCCACAATGTTAGCCTATCACTTTAATAAAAGCAGAATAAAAAGGTATTTTCAAATTCCCTCACTTTCCAGGAATTCCCGACCCATACGAGCCCAGCGTGCCTTTTCTTGCTATCAACTTACCAGAACTGGAGCCAGATATACATCTTACGCTTGCCTAAATGATTTTCCATGACTTTCCACAAGAAATTGATGTATTCCCTGACTTTCCCTCACTATTTGCTTCTAAGAACAAGCATTTTCAAATTCCCTGACTTTCCGGAAATTCCCGACCCGTACGAACCCTGCATGCCTTTTCATGCTATCGTCTTAGCAGGACTGGAGCCAGATGTACATCTTACACTTGCCTAAATGATTTTCCATGACCTTCCACAAGAAATTGATGTATTCCCTGACTTTCCCTGACTATGAGAACAAGCTTTTTCAAATTCCCAGACTTTTCAGAAATTTCCTGACCCGTACGAACCCTGCATGCCTTTTCTTGCTATCGTCTTACCAGGACTGGAGCCAGATATACATTTCACGCTCGCGTCCTCGCTGTGGTCACAGTTATTGACGCCCCATCCGTTGTGCATGCAGGATCCCAAGGTGCTCTCGTCGCCGTTGCAATTGACGTCGTCCAGCCAGATGGTCCCAGTACCAGCACCGAAGTGGGCACTCTGGTATGCGGAATCCGCCCCGGTGTAGCCCAGCTGCCGACAGACCACTCGGGCGTCGTCGATGTCCCACCCGTCATCGCAGACCGTGCCCCAGATGCCCTGGTACAGGACCTCGACCCGACCTTCGTAGCTCGGCCAGCTGCCGGCCAGTCGGATTTCACGGAAAGGTGCACTGGTGAAGCCACCTGCAGCGTGTAGATGGAAATTTGATTTGATTTGATTTTCCATTTCCAAATATATAACAAAAATATAACAAAACACAAGGAAAAGCTTTACATCAAATAAAACAATACAAAAAAGGTATATAATATTACAAGTTAAAATAATCATAATTCTAAATACATATACGTGTATATAAATAACAATACATAGTAGCTTTATCATTAAGTATTAAATATTTGGAAATGCTTTTTCTTGTATTTTGTTATATTTTTGTTATATACAGCGTGTCTCAGAAAAAAATGTCCTTTCAAAGACACCTGAATAATGACTAAGATCAATATTTTACACTCAATAAAGTTTACATATTTAGAAGCCCACTTAGTTTTGTAATTCCTGTGAAAATTCCAAAGGTCTCGCTTCATTGGCTTTTAATACACACTGTCAGGCTCTTATGTAACACAGGCTCTAACATAATAGCAGTGCTCTCCAGTCCATTCCAAGTTTGATACAAAAGAAAGGCACATCACAAACATATATACCTCATTCCATGCTTCACTTAAATTATCTCAATGATATTTCATTCACTTTGTTTTAAAAGAAAGTAATCAAAGTTCTTTTCCACCAGTTGTGTTAGCTCTCACAGTGTGTTCCGCTTATGGTCTGTCCTCCCATGTTCAGCTTGTAAAATGTTATTATTCTCCTGCACGTCCTTCAACCTAATTTACATTTAGGTTGATGCATTGATGTAGCACTGCAAAATTGGAATGGGTTGAAAAGCACTGCCGTTGAAGCGGGAAAGATGAAATTTCAACAAAAGTTAGAAAATAAAATGGGCTTTCTAAATCTGAACACTAAATATAGAATGATACTTGATTTTGGATTTAATTTAGCAGTCTATCAGGAAGACATTTTTTCTGGGACACGCTGTATTTGGCAATGGAAAATAAAATGAAATCAAATGAAATAAAACATCCCATGGTTAAAACAAAAAGGAATTCAACCAAAGGAGGCCTGCTTGTAGACAACAATACAGTGTTTCCAATTTGACAATTTTTAACATTTAACCCTATCTCTGGCGCTCCCCCCCCCCCCTTCGACGTTTTACGCGATATGTCCGCAACACGAAAAGCTCTCGCCATGACATTTCATGACTTTTTTCCTCCGAGTTTTCTGCATCTTTTAAGACCAAATTTGCGAAGCCCAGGTACGTCGTTCCGAAGATATGCATCATTTTCTATGTGCATGTCGTACCAAAAATTACTCAAAAACGTGATTTTGTGTACAATTGAAGACTGTAGAATAAGAAGTACTGAGGTCATATAAAATACTACTTCTAAACAAAGGCTCACAGTTTTCAAATTGGTCTACAGATCACAATTGTTTGAGTTGTACATCCAAACTTGGAGAAGTTAATTGACACAATAAAAGATGACTATAGGACAAAAACAAACATTGTCACACTTGTCAATTTCCAGAAATCAATAATCAATATTGTGGATTAGAGTACTTCTTCCTCTAAAAAAAAGGATCTCAGAAAAACAAATGCATTTCTGGAATAAATGAATATCAAAAGCACTTCACTGTTTGTATTTTTAGAATGTCCTCTGTAAGACGAACAATTTGATAAGCAATTTGTCAACTTTGGACATTGTTTTAAATTTGACCTCATATGACCTTTGACTGGAAGTGACCCCATATCTCATCAACAAAGCAAAAAATACATGATAGATTATATATTCTTAATCCTTGTTACTAGCTGACATTTCAAAGAAATTGGACCAAGTAAAAAATTTGACCCCAGTTGACCCCTCCTGTGACACCTACTAGGGAAGGGTCAAATTGACCAAAATTTTGTCAAAAAATTTGCGGCATGTAACGACTTCAAAACAATCACTAACTCAATTTCGTCAAAATGTGACTAAAGTACTTCTTATTCCTCAATTTCAATATAAATTGTGTTTTCAGCCAAGAACATTTTTGCTTTTATGGATTCAAATTACTTAATTTTATGTTGTTTAAGATCGCATAAGTGTCACCGACAAATTTCATTGAAAAAACAATAAAAAACGAAAGTCCAAAAACAAGGAAATACATAAGAAATTGCAAAAACAATTCAATACATAAGAAATCTGATATCACAATTTTTTTAAAGTACACTTGCTAAGAACACCAAAAACACCATAATTAACTCAAAACAATTTTCGAAGAAAGAAATAACTATACAATTTCTTAGATTAGGTCACGGGCAACATGCATGCCAATTTTTGTCGCGATCGGCCGAGAATTGACAGGCAGATCTCTAGGGGTGCCTGGCGAGAGCCCGCCCACCCCCCCCACCCCACCCCCCCCCCCCCCCCACCCCCGATTTGCTTTCCGATAAAACTAACAACAATAATAATCAAGTAGTGTCCACTACATCCATAATGACAGATGGGTCACACTTCTCGTACATCGCTTTCTCTGGTGTCTAAACGCTGAGTGCAAAACATTGTCATTACTAACTGATAGTAGACATGCATCTGACACCATCATCCTCCCCATGGTTACAGTTGTCATTTCCCCATCCGCTGTGTGAGCACTGATTCAAGCTGCTCTCGTAACACTAACACTAACACGAACACTAATCCAAAACTTGAAATCACCGACTGTGATTACTAACCGATAATAGACGTGCATCCGACATCAGCGTCCTCCCCATGGTTACAGTTGTCATTGCCCCATCCACTGTGTGAGCACTGATTCAAGCTGC
Organism: Eucidaris tribuloides; assembly: GCA_001188425.1. Classification (NCBI taxonomy): domain Eukaryota; kingdom Metazoa; phylum Echinodermata; class Echinoidea; order Cidaroida; family Cidaridae; genus Eucidaris; species Eucidaris tribuloides. The sequence goes on from JZLH01S0476577.1 coordinate 9,681, forward strand.
TCTCGTAACACTAACACTAACACTAACACGAACACTAATCCAAAACTTCAAATCATCCACTGTGATTACTAACCAATAATAGACGTGCATCTGACACCAGCGTCCTCCCCAAGGTTACAGTTGTCATTGCCCCATCCGCTGTGTGAGCAATGATTCAAGCTGCTCTCGTAACACTAACACTAACACTAACACGAACCCTAATCCAAAACTTGAAATCATCCACTGTGATTACTAACCGATAATAGACGTGCATCTGACACCAGCGTCCTCCCCATGGTTACAGTTGTCGTTGCCCCATCCGCTGTGTGAGCACTGATTCAAGCTGCTCTCGTAACACTAACACTAACACTTAAGATAACACAAACACTAATCCAAAACTTGAATTCACCCACTGTGATTACTAACCGATAATGGACGTACATCTGACACCAGCGTCCTCCCCATGGTTACAGTTGTCATTGCCCCATCCGCTGTGTGAGCATTGATTCAAGCTGCTCTCGTAACCGTTGCACGCCAGATCATCCAACCAGATGGTACCGGTTCCCTGACCAAAGAAGGCATTGTTGTAGGCCTCTACCGCACCGGTGTAGCCGAGCTGCCGACACGCCACTTGGGCGTCGTCGATGTCCCAGCTATCGTCGCAGACTGTGCCCCAAACTCCCTGGTACTGGACTTCGACTCGACCTTCATAGTCATCATTGCCACCCACAAGTCTGATAGTATTATCTAAGTACAAACACACACAAAATCAACTTAATTCTATAAAGGCTGCAGTCCTTCAGATATCCGTTGGATACCCACCCGCCAAAGTAAAAAACAGATGGAATTTCTTCTAGCACGATGTTTATTGACCTCAAGTTGGCTGTTTACCTTGCAAATTTTCACTCCCGTTTCTACTGTTCTTGTCTGCATTGGGAGCTGCCATCTTGCCAGTGTCGCCCCTACGCCGTTGAGGGCACCATACAGAGCCCTTGCTCCAGCCAGACACAGAGCTGGCACTTTGCAAAATGGTGATTGGCATGCACAGAACAGTATAAACAGAGGTGAAAAATTGCAAAGTAAACAACAAATTCAAGAAAGCAAGCATCGTGCCTGCAAAGGTAAGTGTACATTTAGTTGAAATTTCAAGAACAACATCGTTATTTTGGTCACTTATAGCTGTATATTGCCCTCATCTTAGTGGGGATATTTGCACAGCAATGTAGATCTAGTCCCATGTATTGAAAATGTTGTTATGACTTCGTTTTATTTTTTCTGGCGATGGATATCCGACCGCCATCCGGATTTCACATACGGATATCCGGATATCACCAAACCCGAAATATTGCAGGCCTACTTAATTCTGATTGAAATTACACATAATTCAATATGTAGGCATATGTGAGAAATAACAAGGCATTAGCCATCATATATATCACCCTATTTGTGTACAATCAGTATGGGTATAATTTAACATTTGATGCACCACACAGTACCCCGGGGTATCGCATTGTGCAGCGTCCTCTTGTGTTCAAAAATGTATTTTATTCAGTTATGTTCACTAAAATCAGTGGTGATGATGCAGAGGCTGTGCAAGTGCAGAACAAAAAGGCATAAACTTACGAAAAATGGGGTAAAAATGAAGCTAAATTTGTTTTTTTCACCCTTATTACATAACTTTTACATAATTTTGTAACCCAGAGTACAGTGTTGAAAAATAAATAAATAATTCAACAAAATGGCGGATTTCTAGTTGGTACCCCAGGGTACCATTTATGTCATCATTTGACCTACATATATAAACTTTAACCCTATATTAATGGGGAGGGGGGTCAATTTGACCCCCCCCCCTGACGAATTTCACGACCATGCCGCCGCGCAAAATTTTTTGATCGCGTCGCTCGTTGACTTTTTACTTTCAAGTCTTGCGCATCTTTTGAGACTGTTTTCGCGAAAATCGGACGTACCGTTACGATGCTGCGCGACTTTTTATACATGCATGTCAACCCCAAAATTGCTCAAAAACGTGATTTCGTGTACAAATCAATGGAAATTGTGTTTTCAGCCAAAAATCATAAATGTATGATTATTTTTGCTTTTACTGGTTGAAATGAATTAATTTTATGCTGTTTATGATTGCAAAAGTGTCCCCAACAAATTTCATCGAAAAAACAATAGAAAACAAAAGGTCGAAAAAACAAGGAAATACATAAGAAATTCACAAAACAATAGAATACATAAGAAATTAATTCCAATTCTGCAAATTTTTTTGTAGATAATTGTGAGAAATGCCAGAATGAATATTTTCACCAAAAATTAGTATTCTAATAGCTATTGTAAGTGAGTTATAGGCGAAAACATAATTTCATGCACTTATTAGCATAATTAATTACTTAAAAAATAGAAAAAATTAATTTTTTGAAAATGTTACTATACAGTCGTGTAGTTTACATCCGGCTCTATGCACATGCAAATTTTCGCGGTGATCGCGCGATCGGCGGCCGAGATCTGAAGGGGGGGTCAAATTGACCCCCCCCCCAGTAAAAACCTGGTCTGAAATAGCCCAGTTAAAATAGGGTTAACTCCCAAATATCATTAAGGTCTCGGCAAGACATTTACCATCCAAGTTCAGTTACAAATGGGCTTCTGGTTAGAAAGTTACCAACCCAGTAGACACTTACCTGGTAAATGTTAACATGTGACCTAATTTGACCAATGACCTACATGTATATCCATGACTTTCTACATGTACCCCCTTTTGAGATCTGATTCCAATTCTTATGTTAGACCTTTGAATTACCGAATTTTGCTACCCTATTTTGGGTAGCAAATATCAACCAATCAGCGTGTCTGTCTAGTTGATCCTAGGTTGAATATGCAATCAAACCAGGACCATGTTCATAACACGAAACACTCTGGAAGCGTTTACTATTTCATTAGGCAAAATGATTCACAAACGCAGATTTTTGCACGCCAAATTGGACCTTACGAAACAAAATTCAAAGAAAAATGCTTCAAATACTCTGTTCAAACAATGAACGTGTACTAATTTGGTGTTTGATTGTATATGAATTGTACTAACCAACACTGAAGGAATTTCTTTCAACCCACCGAATAGTTGAAAAGGCCAAGACAGGGGATCGTAGCGCGCAATTTCATTGGTTGATTCGAACAGAGATCAGTCGTTTATGTGGTCATGAATAATAATTACTTTTCGGATTCCAAGCAGATCTCAAAAGGCCCTCGCGCTGCCGCGCTTGGCTGGGTCGCTTCGCTCGCCCATAACAGTGAGAAGGCCCTGTCAAATGGCTGGGGGGGGGGGGCTTAGCAGAGTGTAGAAAAAATTTTGAGAAAAGGTATTTTAAAATATATCATGCATATTTTCACACAATAAGTAGTGATTTGGTGATGTACAGACCAATAGTTATCAACAGAAGTCGACAAGCGTTTGGATGTCGTAGGACTTTTAATACTGTTCACACCAAATGTGTGCAGTAACAGCAGTTCGGTGGTGTTTACACAGTTTTGAACAGAAGCAGAAGTGGCTCAACTTTATTCCGTTTTCACATAAATGATTGGTAGTTTGTCATAATCTCTAAATATATAATCAATTCTGATTACATTTAACATGCCAGAGGATTGAAACCCCTATGGACTTTATGTGTATTATTTGGTGCAGATCTGCAACTTCGGTATGTAAAAAGTTACTGCGTATTTAGAATTCCTGTCCGAAAAGAATGATACTATCTTGTTGCACTGGTTCAAGAAATATCCGACATTTGCTCTGGCGACAATTGCTCCAATGATTATTTCATGCACTAACCCTGACCTCAACCCTAAACCCTAACCCGAACCCAAACACTAATCCTAACCCTATTCTGAACTGGAAACCCAATGGCAACCCTATCCCTAACTCTTTGTCTTCTGAGATACTCTCACCGTAGCACCTGTTGCCAGAGCAAATGTCGGATCACCGGTTAAAAGTCGGCACACCACTGAAAAAATCTGTAGGTGAGCCGGTGCACCGTCAAGAAATGAGACAATAATCACCATTACTGCCACCAGGACTAGCGCATCTGACACTGGCATCTTCTCCATGTCCACAATTTTCGTTTCCCCAGCCGTTATGCGAACATAGATCCAAGCTCTTCTCGCTGCCCGTACAGTCAACATTGTCCAGCCAGATGGTCCCGGTGCCTTCACCGAAGTGAGCGCTTCTGATTGCCTCAATCGCACCAGTGAAGCCGAGCTGTCTACATACCACAGAAGCATCCTCTATACCCCAATCGTCGTCGCACACCGTACCCCAGCTTCCCTGGTACTGGATTTCAACTCGACCTTCGTATATGTTGGAACCAGCGACTAGTCTGATGGGATAACCTGTTTCCAAAGAAAAAATATATGGAAAAATGGATTTGGGGGCCTTTTGAAGAAGGCAAAGTACGTGTTTTGTAATTTGTTTGTATGCTAAAATATGTGAAATATGAAGTTGTGATGACACATCCAAGATAATACATTTTATAACATTATAAACTACTGTAATAACTAATACAGGCAATGTTGCATCCAAGGCACTGGCGTAAATCCTGGGGGGGGGGGGGGGATAAATCCCCCACTTCGAGAGGGAGGAGCCTGATAACAACATACCCCCCCCCCCCCACTTTCAAGAAAAAAAATAGTAACCTTTTTATTAATAATCATTGGATAAGCGTTGTCTATAGTGAGAATGCTCTGAAATGCCTAAAATGCTTAAAGGTTAAGGACATGATTGGAACACTTGAAAAGTCTCAAAACCAAAGGAGTTGAAATAATACCACTATACACTAGCAGGAGTGATCTCCCACCTGGAGATTGGTCTGAAACAGGAGAACAACATAAACAGAAGGAGTATCTTAATGTTCCAGGACGATAAAAATAAGCCCCATAGAGAGCCACACAGCAAGGTTCCGGCTAGCGAGTGATATTGACATTGTTTATTTTAGAATGAGTCAACAGTTGACTACAAGATTTTCACAGGAGAATTCTTGCATAGTTTACTTGATTCTAGAGTAGTTTCAGCCCAAGTTGAGGACTACCCCCAATCATGTCATTTACCTTTAAGATCGTTCAATTTTAATCCTCAAAAACTCAAAAGCTCCCGCTCGGTCGCTTCGCTCCCTCACTTGCACTTTCCCTCAATAATTCGAACATCTCGGCCCCGTCTAGTTTTAAACGTAGTCTCCTCTGCATGATACTGACAGTATACATGTAGTTATAATCAATCATTTTGAAAATGTGTAGCTCCCCTGACTTTTAAAATATATTTATTCAAAACGTTGGTTTTAGAGTGTATATGATATTTTTCTATTATTTCATAGTTATTGGGATTTTTGTGGAAATTATTGTAATCACTTGTTTTGCAGACTTATCGCTTTTAATTGCATTTTATTACATCAGTCTAATGTCTTCAATTTTGTGCATGTGTAGTTACTTAAAAGTTACTTAAAATATACAGTGGATGCAGTTTGATTGCAATATTTTATTTGACATCTGCAGTCACCCATCACTGGTCATGGCATAACTTAAAGTAATGGCATAGGGTTATTGCAGTTTTACTGCCTTTTTACAGTGCACATGTATTTACATCGCAAGTTCTCCCTATGTGAGGTTGTGTATAATTGTGCGAAATTGTGTAGTGTGTGGGCCACGCAACCTAGTTGTGTGGTTTCACATGGTACACGACCCTACACAGCTTTACACACCGGATTTGCGGTGTATATGACGTGTCAATTGGAATTTACATACAGCCTGTTTTTCAGGGGAGCTGTCGTATCTGCATAAAATTCAAATTATGTAAGATTATGCTCTATGGCACTAAATCTTACATGTACTTATAGCAACATGTTTTTTTTATCATTACTGAACAGTGGTATTATGGTGGACAACTACTATTTATTATTCATTGACCTTTTATCAGGGCTTTACACAAATGTATACACAAGGGGTCTGAAGTATGTGTGCAATATTGTTGATTTGTTGTTTCTTTTTCTTTTCTTTGTGCATGTACCTTCCTTCTTTTATCCACGGTGAGCGCCCTTTTCTGTTTCCTGCTTTTGCCCTCCTTCCCCTCTGTACTTTCCCCCCTTTCTCCTTTCCCTCTTAATCCTTTTTCTCTTCTTTCTTTCTTGTGCAGATGGGAAGGGGGGTAACAGCACACACATGTAAATTAGACTAAATTATTGCCAAGTTTTTATAGGA
>JZLH01S0476711.1:0-11869 GCA_001188425.1 Eucidaris tribuloides
TCCTCAACTTGGGCTGAAACTACTGTAGAATCAAGTAAACTATGCAAGGATTCTCATGTGAAAATCTTGTAGTCAAACGTTGACTCATTCTAAAATAACTAATGTCAATATCCTTTGTGACAGGCAAACCTGCTGTAAGGCTCTCTATGGGTCCTATTCTTATTGTGCCCTGATAGAATTGAAATACTAATACGTTCATACTTGATTCGCCTTAAGTAAACAAATTAGAGACAAATCCATCCAGCTTGGAGATCCACTCCAGCTGGTGTATAGTTGGTACATTTTAATTCATTTGGTTCTTGAGGCATTTTCAAGTGTTCCCAATCATGTCACTAACCTTTAAGGGACCTTAAGTGATTTTTGTAGGGCATTTTTTTTTTCCATTTTGGGGGTCCAACTCACCCTGAGCCTCTGTGTGTTTACTGTGCTAATTTGTGGCAATAATTTCTGAGATTGGGATGAGGAAATTAAAAATAAGAGATACTCAAAATTGACCCCATTGTGTTTTTACGTTGTGTGGATTTCACTGATACTTTGCCATGGTCTACAGCTGTGTATAAAATTATTGTTTCATGGAATCTGAATATTTGTGCATTTAAAGGGATTCACTGCTCATAATCTATGTACGTTCAATACCATCCGCTTGCCCCTATTGCAAGGCTGTGCGTAACACTGAACTCTATACTATGTAGAGTAGAGTTCAGTGGTGCGGAACAACAATCGTGGAGCTGCGAACAGAATTGCCATTGAGGGTGGGCCGTTGTCAATTTGCCTTTCTTTGGGTGAATGCGTGCTGCATAGGGAATTGCACACAATTCGTGCGCGCTCGTTTTCCAAAAGTATACGGGCATTCCCGAATATTACCCGAGCCGGGCCACCTCTAAAACATCACGATATGCAACTTTTCGGTCCCTTTTACATACAGGAATAAAATCAGAAATCTGGGAGGATAAGACTTAATGGGGCAATTGTGCAATTCATGATTTTCTGTTATTCATGTGTGCATGCCATTTACAGACAAATCATTTGTCTGCATATTTTGAAACAAATTTAATTCTCCGAAGAGTTTAATTTCTTGCCTGGCGGTGTTGTTTTACAATGTTTTCGGTCGTAGCGCGAGATGTTCTCCACCTCGCTTCCTGTTTCTCACACTATTTTGAGCGCTTCCGCATTATAACTGATGAAGTACACACTTTTCTACTATTTAGCACTTACGTGTTACAGTCATATGCCGGTGAGGTATTCATGTATACAGGTGTACATACTAGTACCTGTAAGCCTTTATACATCCTGATGTACTCATGTATCAGCAACTGTACAGCACACATTGTAACCAACTATATCACAAGTTCTCAGACACTTTAGAGTCATATCTTCTCATGTCTAGCAAAGAAGAAGTATTCCAAAGGCTGATTGTGTTATTTTATTATATATATAAATGCAGTAATAGTGAAAGCTGTTACAGTTTAAGAATATAATCTATTTTAGCCAGCACACTAATTGAAAAGGAAAAATATTGAAGAAGAAGAAGTCGTGTACTGGTACATAGACTGCTCTTTTTATGTACCCCTTTCCCAACCTGACTCTCTCCTAATCTTACATTCGGAGTGATGTGAACTGTGAGTCTGCTACTGTGTAGTCTAAATTTCTAGGCTCAAATATAGGCTAAGATTCTGGATTACTGCTCGAGGGAGAAAAAGAAAGAACAGTCTAAACCCTAAATATCAATTTATGCTGTTTACAACCATTTCGACAGTGTTAATAAGCCAATGGTAACAAAATTTCACGGGAGGTCCAGTGATGTCTATTGATATGTAAGCTTTCTACAGCAAATAATCAAACTAAATTTGGTAAGGTTCAATTGTTGAGTGTGCATGGTTGCTAGGCGTGGCCAAATATCTCATCAACCACGTGACTTTGGGGCAAAATATGTAAAAATTCCCTTTCAGACACTTGAGGAAACATAATAGTATGGTGCAAGTTTTAAAATAAAATGAAAGGGTTGGGGTGACAACTGAAATTTGGTTGATTTGATGTGGATTGATCCAGTTATGATTACACTCAAAATAGCTTCGAATACTCTTAAAGAAATGTTATGTCATGTGCAAATAACAAAAGCTGCCTTTAAATCCTGTATGGCTAGCACACTCGTGATCTTTTTGCATCTCAACGTTTAGTGAGTTACCTAGGATCTGGCTCGTTGCTGACAGGTACGCCACTAGAGCTGAACGGGATTTTGCCCAGAGGGGGGTCGGCCCCCTTCCTATTTCTCCCGTATGGGCCCTAGGCTCCTGTTATTGTCTATGATCAATTTGGTTTCCATCACAAACTTAAAGACCCTCTGTCAAACAAGAGACATTTTTTTCATGATAAATAAAGGGTTATTTAATGCAACTTTAAGGGGTAATTTAAAAAAAATACTCAGTGATACAATGTAGCACAATAATATAGAGTCCAGACTGTGAAAGGAAAATAATTACACTATTCTATCACAGACATGACATGGCAAATCTACTTTGCAACAGGGAAATTTTGTGCCCATTCTAAGTATCATTTGTTTCAAAAGAAGACAGTGCTCCATTTTGTGTTGATTTTGTGCTTTTAAAGGTTAGTGACATGATTGGGAACACTTGAAAATGCCTGAAGAACCAAATGAGTTGAAATATATACGAACTATACACTAGCAGGAGTAGATCTCCCACCTGGGAGGATTTGTCTGTAATTTGTTTACTTAAGGAGAATCAATCATAAACATAGGAGTATCTGAATTTTTTCCGGGGACGATAAAAATAAGCCCCATAGAGAGCCACACAGCAGGTTTCCCTGCTACGAGTGATATTGACATTGTTTATTTAAGAATGAGTCAACATTTGACTACAAGATTTTCACACAAGAATCCTTGCATAGTTTACTTGATTCTAGAGTAGTTTCAGCCCAAGTTGAGGACTACCCCCAATCATGTCATTTACCTTTAAGTTTTCAGACTTTGTCAGACTTGATTTGCCCATCAAGTTTGGTGAAAGTTACTTTTTTCAAGTAATCTTATATCTTGTAGGAAGCCAGATTCTCTTCTGTCCAAAGTTCAGATTTCATTCTCAAAGAATAAAGCCACTGTGTCTAGGTAAAGAGAAGCAATTCCGTCTGTTTCATTGTTAAAGCAGCCATGTTTTCTTAAAGTGATAGGCTAGCATTGCGGAGCTTCAATTAAAAAAATTGTCAAACTTTGATATCTGAGCTATATAGTAGTGTTTGAATGGACAAATAAACACCCTAGAATACAAAAGTTTGGAAATTTGTGCTGCGACTGGCAAGATACATGAATGAATAAACAGTTAATACTCGGGGCGAGTAAAAAATAGCCTAGATCTACATACAGTAAGTCTATGGGAGGAAATGGGTAGGTGAATCCCGTCAACTTACGATTTTCACTTTTTAAAAGCACTAAATATTCATTTTGAAATACAATTTTTTCAGGGCATCATTTTTAGACCTTATCAAAGACACTGGTAGCATGGGGAATCATGTAGCTCAGATTTTTTTAACTGTGGTAAATGTTAGCCAATGGCTTTAAATTTCTTGGCTTTCCTGAATATTGAATATTTTAGAGATTAGGTTTTGCCACCTCAACAATGATATGTAAAACGGTGAACACCATAACTATTGGAGTAATACCTAAACTGTTTTATCTGTATTCAATAGTTGTACAGGTTTCTGTCGTTCATCAGAGATCAGTTTGGTAGAACTCCCTGCCTTGCTTGTCGCTGAAGAACTGTGACATCGCATGTGCGTGTGTTGGGCGATTTACCTGTGTTAGCGCCGGACATAGTCTCGTTAGGACTCATATCCTGCATTCAGCTGTTTGTTTAAGATTTGTTCAAAGCATTATTTAGGTTTCCCCTGGGATCCTAATTTGTTCTTTTCCACCAGTGTTTGCTGTAAGTTATAGCATATTCTGCTGTTTCAGAGTCCCCCCTTTTTCAGGGTGAAATTCTAAGGGAACATTTACAATACAGTACATAATCACTGTGCAAAGACATGGATAATGAATAATGAATTAAATGTCCAAGGCTTATTAGAATTAAATACTGCCCTCTGTGACACAGAATGATGAAAAAGGGGTAAAGTACACAATTTTTCCACATATGATATGCAGTGCATTCAAATCAGATTTCCATTTAAGTCTTGTAGTTTGCAATTTGATTGAAGTATGTTTGGAAAATATGAACTAAAGGAATTGATTTCTCTTTTACTAATTATTACCTTGTAATACCTAATTTTGATTTTCATATTTTACAAGATTTTGAGATATGGATATTAAATTGGGATAGTTGGAAAGTATTTAAAAAGTGTGATATAAATGTCAGTGAAGGAATAGACTGTACAGAAATTTTCATTCTGCAGATCTAAAGATTGATAAAAGCATGGATCCTACCAAGAAAGTCTTGGATTTAATAGTGTAAAACTGTAATGAAATTAAGAAACTACCTTAATTGATAAAGTTGATATGATGATAAACTCACTAAGAATGAAGTGTACTGTCTTGCCTGTCTCATATTCTTGTTACAGGTCAGTGCAAAGGAAATCTCTTCAACACCACTTGACTGTGATGAGACAAAGCATTTAATTTAATTTAATTCAATTTGATAAATAGCTTTGTACTTAAGTGACAGTTTATTAGACTTCTGGGAATTGTTCAGCTAGCCCCATTCATGGCACCTGTTCTTACTACAGAGCTGATGTGTGTATTTCTTAATCCACTTTTCACCACAAAGGGGATTAAGAGATGATCCACATTATCTCGTTTTCACCGGCATCCTGATTAAATCTGCAGTTCAAAGTAATGAGGTGTACATGTAGGAGGGAGAGAGAGAGAAAACTATTTGTATGATGTTTTGTATGATGTACAAAATCTATGGTGTTGGCTTCCTTCTGGCGGGCACATAGCAAAGTATGCACTGTGCAGTTACATGTTTATGAGCAAGAAATCTAATGTGCTGTTTGGCAATAAGTGGCAGGGCCACAGAACATATTTCATTTGGAGGGGGTGGGGTAAAGTAAACAAGGGTTCTATAATGTTAAAATGGGAACTTAAAGGCATCGTATAACAATATTTCAATTTACAAAAATGTGAGCTACATGATTCTCCATGTTACTAGTGTCTTTGATAACGTCTAAAAATGAATCCCTAAAAAAAATTGAGTTCAAACTGATCATTAAGTGCTTTAAAAAAGTAAAAATCATTGAAAGACATTCCAGTTTTCCCCTAGACTGCTGTGTTACAGAAATTCATTGGCCAAGAATAACTCATCCACCAATGTTTATCTGTACATAATACAAGTGACAGCATAGCTGTCTGAATTTGTGTGTCCTAGGGTATTTTTTTGTCCATTCAAACAATCTCAGATATGTCATATAGCAAAGTTTGACAATTTTTTTAAACGGGCCTTCCACAACTTTATATATAGAGTCAGTAATGGGTATTAGCTGATATTTTCAGAAAGATCAGAGTCTGATCTTTCTGCTGAGGTATAATTCAGATAACCTTAACACTTTATTAATGCTTTGGATGCTATACTGTAAAATATAGGACGGTCCCCTACCCCCCCCCCCCGACGATTTTTCATTAATAATTTTTTTTTAAAAAGACACTCAGAACCTGTTATTGGTGTAGTATGACCTATGGGCATAAAGCTTTCAAATAAAAAAAAATCACCAAAACTAAAATTGCGCTATCGTATAACACTGTTTTCAGTTTTAAAAATCTGAGCTGCATGATTCCCCATGCTACCAGTGTCTCTGACATGGTCTAAAATGAAGCCTTGAAAAATTGCAGTTTAAAACGATCCATTAATGTGTTTAAGAAAAGTAAAATCATGGCGACCATTTCCAGCTTTCCCCGTAGACTGCCTGTTTTGCCAGAATTTCCTATGCCCGATGGAAATTAATGTCCCAATTTGTATCCGCACATATTGTACTAGTGAAGCATACTGTCCAAAATTTGGTTCTAGGCTGTTATCTGTCCATTCAAACACTGTCAGATATGTCAGGGGCGGCGGCGGGGGGGGGGGCGGGGGGGGGGGGGGGGCGCGCGGCTAGCAAAGTTCAACAATTTTTTAAACGGGTCTTCCACAGTGTTATATAGTGTCTTTAACCCGTTGGAGACAATTTGATTTCACTATAACACACATTTTCCGTAGACTCCAACACGAGTTAACTCGTACTTAGTCTCCAACGGGTTAACCCCCGCCTGCCCAAATGAAGCATCCCTTTTGAGTACATTGATGTTATGTGTTGACAGTTATGAATAATCTTTTAAAAACACGTCTCAGTAGAGTTTAGTCAGAAACATTATTACTCAAACAGTTTTGTTGTGATTTCTTTGTGAAAGTGTGCAAAAAATAAAAGAATACAAAAAAATACAACCAGGTAATGGAGGTTTCGTCCATATTGTTTCAGACTACCTAAGATTATTCTTTCTTAAAAAACATATAAACCCCAAAAAAGCCATAATTTGCAGAAGAAATTTCACTGGAGTCTGGACCTCTTAACAGTTAACAGTAACCATTCAAGGTAAACCATAAAATTAAACTAGTATGTGTATATGAAATTTCAGCAGGAAATTACAGTATTTTGCAATGTTTTAAAGGAAAGGTAGTCCTGGGTATTCTGAGGTATCTGCAGAGAGATAGAGATTAACAGCTTATCTGGTTGCTTTGTTTTTACACACCAATGTTCCTATTACCATGCATCAGAAAATGTACCATCAAATGTGCCTTAGCAGCCACCTCTGTATAACAGCCAACCTGCCTGTAGTGGCCACTAAAATGATTCCCCTGGATACATGTTATGTGTTTTAATCCTATCTATAGCAACCAAGGCCACTTTGTTTCCCTTGCATAGTCACTACAGACAGGTTTCATGGTATATCACTTTAAACAGATGATGAATTACGAGTAGAAACAGTCAACCTGCCTCCATCCATTACATTCACCAACAATTGAACTGTTCCTCTTTGTGTCCGGGATGTCACGCGTCGCACGGATCCGTAAACCGACGACGTCAAATTACTTCTGACACCTATCACACCGTGATTCAGAGCGCAAATCCAGTTCCGTGTCACACTCGCGACTCGCAGACGCCATCCGCAAATCAAGTTCTCTTTCTCATTTGGTTCCGTCGTACGTCCATTCATAAAATTAAAGAAATCTTTGCAGCAAGGCCGTGAATGAATGAGAGGGGTATTTTAGGAGAAAGTTTGCAAACTGTAATGGAATTTGTTGAGAAAGCGACGTGGTGACGGCTACAGCTGTAATGAAATTTTTCCTCATTGCTCTATCTGTTCGAATCAAATATTTTGGATTAAGCGCACAAAGTATTAATCTTTGCACTCAAAGTGTATGATTAAGTGTGCTTTCGTTATCCAATTTATGAAAGGGGAAAGTGATTACTGTTCATTTGGTGGCAAATCAAAGGAAGGATATATGTGTGTATATATAGCTTTACACATACATGTATTTCAGTCACTGTTATGAAGATGATAGACCTGTTTAGTTGAAAAAATGAAGTTGAATTTCTTGATGAAATCTGGTTATATTTCTTTCTTTTTCTGAAATTGTTCTAGTCGAAATCCCCAGCTGGGAGTCTGTTTGCAACCATTACCACCTTTTAAAATTTAGTACATGTACAAGTGTATCATACATGTATATATATATGCAAACAAAGCTGGGTTTTTGTCAGACTTTGCTAGTACTGTAACTGCTGATGCAGTTTGATGTATTCACAATTTTGCATAAAGATGGGTAGCTTACAAGAGTTTATTTCCATGGTTCTATAGTATTTTCATTTTATTATAAACATATTTTAGTGTTTTTTCTGGCAAAATGCTATAAAATTAAACTACTGTAAAATATACAGTGTATGCAATAAGTGTTTATGTTTATTGTTGTACTACAATAGTTCTCACCCCCCCCCCAAAAAAAAAAAATCAGGTATTCAAATTGGCAATGATACATGTATGGCAAGTTTACAACTGTTTTCCCTGAAACCCAGATGTTTAGAGGCCTGGTTTATATAAGCCAGGTTATTGTAAATCACTACAGTCTGAACTTACTTTAATATGGAGAGGTAACATGATCTTGCTTAGGACGGTTCTATCCTAATTTCACACGAAAACGAGACACAGTAAACTGTGTTTAGGCTGGTGCCATAGCTACATAATGACTTTGAATCGCAGTTAAGCAAATTACCCAATCAGCCAATTTTAGATATCAGATTTACCCCCATTTTGTGTACATGTGGGACTAAGGATGATGTGATCTAATTAATTAAGAGAAGTGGGCAATATGCCAGTGACAGTTTCAGATGAGATCATGATATCAAAACCTGGATAAATTAACCCTTTAAATCCTAGAATAATAAGATTATATTTTTGACTCCATGTTTCAAAAGGTCAAACTGCAACTATTGATAAAGTTTGCTAGTTAGTGACAACATTTACCTGCTGTACTGGAGGTCGCTAATTAGTCATTAAGCAAAGATCATTAATTCTAATGACTAATGAACGACTTTGACTCTGAGTCGTAAAACTATAAAGTGTATGAAAAGCAGGTGGATCCTGCTTCAATTAACCCTTTGGAAGCCATTAATCCAAAATACTGACATAATTTTTGCCACTGGCATGAAAATGTTATTTTCATATAGATATTGCAGCTATACATGTAGTTATGTAGTTAAGTGTGGGGATAGCCAAATCATTTTGTTTTTGTTGTTTCATACAAACTTATGCTAGATTTTGTGTTTTCCATTGTTTAATTTTAATAGGACATTTTATTTCTTCCTGAACATTTAAAAATGTAACCAACCCATCAATGCATTGTGCAATCTATGCAGAAGCTATTTTCTGCAATGACACGGACATTGTGGAAACATTTTAGTGATGATAAAAATGTAGTTTGGTGCAATAAATATTTTCATGAAAATAATGAGTTCTTTTTGTAGTAGTTTGTTATTTGCAATAAAACATTAACTCAGTACTTTTTTAAGCGTAAGAGATTATCATAGTTCATACAGCATACATGTACGTGATCAAATTCAATCCTTATCTACACAGGCATTTTTTTTTATGTGAGAACAAAAAGTGTGTGTTTCGATCCCTACAGCTGTTATTTAATGTTCCGTCATCCCTCGGTGGAGGAAATTTAATGAGTTTTGAAAGGAAAATTCAAACTTGTGTTAATATTCACCACTTGGATGTGAGAAATTAACATGGTTAACCTCAGTGGATTGTTGACATGGAAATGCTTGTACTGTAATATTTGCAAATTTCAGCTACGCATGAAAAGTTATTGCAGGGGAAGCGGAAATGTAGCGTATATTTCACAGGAATTCAAAGTGTCCCAGTAGATTTTAATATTGGTCTCGACTTGAGAATTCAAGGCAGAATAATTAATTTTGACGGACTGCATGTATTTCGTGCTGCTATTTTTATTGGATTTGTCATTATGTTTGTGTTATGTTGGTGAGAATAATAATAACTTTGCACTTGTTACCATTTTAACATTATTTTCTTGCATAAAACAAATTAACAAGGGAATGTGTTCTTGAATGATTTTGCAGGATCAGGAGGGGAAAAAAATGATAACTACACTGTACATGTATGTCATGTATGGCTAATTCAATTCAATACAGTCTGTGTCAAAAAAAAAATGGACTAATACAGTATGTTTCACTTTGCATTTTCCAAGAGCAAATTATTGCTCAGCCTAAGGTGACAAGACCTTTATTCAGGAGAGTCCATAAAAAATGTGTGGGCTTTCAAACACTAACAAATGAGGGAGCTGACTCTTTACCCAGTGACATTGGCTCTCTTTTTGAGATTTGACAAATGAGAGTTAGACCCAAACACAATCTGGCTTCGTAAAGACTACATTAAAAACTTTGAACATCAAAAAATGGAGATAAAAGGTTTTGTCACCCTAGCAATGAAACATACATAGCATTGAGTTTTACATTGGTATGATTCCTTTGACTACATGTAGCTGCCTGTGGTGCTAACTGGAAGTAACGTAGAAGAATGGTACAAAAATGGGAGATACTCAAATTGCTCATGATTTGGTCTTTAACTCTTAACATGCCGAAGTCGCAGATCTGCCCCAAACAATACACACAAAGTCCACAGATGTTCAAATCTACTGGCACGTTAAGAGTTGATTTCATAACAAGATTTTTTTTGTCAATGTTTCCTCTTAATTGTAATTCAAACTCTAGTAAAAGAAGTTTGTGTTTACACCCTGGCAAACACGAAATGAAATTTCCCAAATTGTTTGTTTCAACAAAAAAATTGACAAATGTCTTTTTTGTCTGGTAAAAGGAGCTGTGTGATATGTCATGTAAACTTTTCATAATCCATTCCCTTTGAGAAACTGAAAATCCCATAGAATTAATACAGGACAAGTCCGGTTCCCATAGCCAATGGGTTAAAGAACTGATGAACCATACAGTAAATAAGATAAGACTTCCGAAGCTGTGTTACAGTAGACCTCAATGCCTGTTTGCAGGGCCCAATTGATGAAAGACGTCTAATTTAGCGACTGAAACATTAACCCAAAAGGAAGGGTTTCTCACCGTATTTCCTGGTATCTATTTGCCTTTCCTCGGCACGATTGATCAACCTTGTATTCTGAGTGATACCATATCACGTTTTAGACGACGATGAAAGATGGTTCGGTTTGCGACGAGTTGTTAACGTATGTTTTCTCTTCCTATTTTCCTGTCTGCGTAATTTATCATCAATTTACCAAACATAATAACATTGTGTTTCTATGGGGTTATTAATTATTCCAATATGGTCAAGAGTTTATTTGTTAATTGTTAAAACCCTTGCTTGGGGGGGGGGGGGTGGTCATATCATTATTTTCATGAGAGTGTTGTATTCTTTTTTTTTTTTTACCTATTACTGCATACTGCATTACTCATCATTATGAATCAACTTCAGTTGTTCTTTATCCTTTTTAAACAGACAAGTTTATGGAAGCCAATTATTTTAAGATTTTGTTCTGAGAAACAATAATGAAACCACTTTGAATGAACTCAATCTGTTGCTCAAAACAGTAAAGACATGCTGTTAACTATTCCATAATGGACACTACTAACTGAACATTGGTGATCAAAAACTTCTTCATTTGTTTCCAGTATCAGGTTTTACAAGTTACCAACCATTGAATAATATGTTGAATTATTGTCCCACGTTATGTGTGTTCCACGGACATGAACCACTAAAAAACATCCATCTGTCTTGTTTACAGCTGTCTATGGGGTAATAAAATATGCTTTTTTATATACTTAGTTCCACATAAAATTGGCTTTGCATTTACAGTTTCAAAGTGTAATATACATTGTTAGAATCACCATTTTACTAAAAGTGACATCAGAAATAATTATAGGTCTACTTAGTAATCCTCTGAGAACAGCAGTTATTTAGATACTTTCTTAACTGAGCAGATTCACATGAAGTGGTATTTACATTTATCATGGCATGCACTTCACACATTTCTGTGTGGCAATCTAACATGTTTTCTGATAGAGACATCAAATTCATACACCATTACATTTATCAAGATGAATGTTACCCAGGAGAAACATGAATACTTCCTCTGCATGAGGGAGGGGTGTGTTGGGCAAATGTGATTATTTAAAATGTCACACGATTTCTAAGAAGACAAACTTTTTTAGTCCCATCTTATTCTGCGTTTGACTGGTTTTGAAATCTAAATCTATTGTAATGAGTGATGTCATTGCTTTATCACTTACATACGGCCGAGATTCAACATTGATTTTAAAAGTTGTCACCGAACCGATTACTCCACGCAGT
>JZLH01S0476711.1:13636-29334 GCA_001188425.1 Eucidaris tribuloides
GGGGTATAGTGTACTGTACTTCTGTGCAAAATTTGTTTGCACCATCTTTGCATTAAAGGCAGTGGATCTCATTTGCAAACATCCCCGCAGACCAGGAAAAGATAACCCATGCCCTTAGGCTATTGATGAAGGGCATGTCTGTGAAATCTAGGGGTCAGTGATTACCTAGAATTTGAAAAATGCAAAAGAAAAACAATAGCCGTTTAGTGTATGTTCTATAGTAGGAATTTTTTTCTCGCGAGAAAAAAATTCAAATCAGAGTCTAACGGTCACTATAATTCTACTAAAACTGAATTTCTAGCTCCTATATTTAGCTAAAGGTTCCCAGATGGCATTTTCTTCTAAATGTCATTGTATTTACACAATGTTAATTTTTAGGCATTGCAAACAGATGCCCTGCCTTTAAAAGTTATAAATGTTTGAAGTTGACACTGCACTCCAAATCTTCCTCACTAATGCACTGTTAAAAAATGTGTGACACGTTACGAGATAAAGAAATCAACATTCAGCTTTTGCAGGAAATATAGATGCCGATGACTAAAACTCCTCCCTGTGTTTCGGTCTGTTAAGGATACACGGATCATTACCAATCCTAATTTGACCCGTTAATCCCCGAGCCCACTCTCTTTCCGCCAACCTCCAGCATATTTCAGGTCGTCTTTCTACTCACCGACTCCTCCATCTATCCAGACATCGGTACATCCTTTGGAAATGGCTGCAATATTTCTTGCCTTACTCAAAGATATAAAACTAAATGTGAAACCACTCATTTGATTTGTGTTTTTGTAATTAGTGGCAATTACTTTTATGAGAGAGGAATGTTTAAGATGTTGCACAATGTTGAAGTTTTCTGCATCTGAATTTCCATAGTTTATTATGCTTTAAAAGTTTCAGGTCTGTTTCACAATGGATGGGGGGTTTGACTTTATTTATTCTTTGTGCAGTGGTACAATGTACATGTACATTGTATGTGTATTTCTGTATTGTTAAGTATTATCGTCATTACACAAGGTACTCTCTACTGATTATTTGCTTTTTCTTGAGCATTATTTCAGCTGTTTACAGGACTATCATTTCCACTCAATCGGCCAGTATTTCACATGATAAAATGTAGTAAAGTATTTGCTATTCACAACAAAGTACTCTTGAACTTTATGTGCTTAAGGGGCTAAGAGCCATTCTGATGAATCAAACTGTTAAATAAAAAGCTATTAAATTATTGTTTCGAGTTTTTTGGAGATACTTATGTAATCATCTACGATTTCACAATGAAAGTCAAAGCAAGTTTCAGTTAGTAAAAAAATGGGGGAAGGGGTGATGGGGGTTTACATGTAGTTGAGATGTTTAAGCACAAGTTCAGCTGTACCCTTTCAATCCCCGTCTGATGCCATTGTTCGCTTTGTTTATTTGTTTATTTAACTTTTTGTGCATTATCTACAAGAAATTCATTAAGTGTAATCACAACTATACCTTACATGTTTGAAGTCCAGATTTTATTTCTTTATTTTTTTTCAGAATCCAAGAAGACTTAAAGCCACTGGCTAACATTTACCACAGTTAAAAAAAATGTGAGCTACATAATCCTCTGCACTCCAAGTGTCTTTTATAAGGTCTAAAAATGAAGCCCTGAAAAAATTGTATTTCAAAATGATGATTTAGTGCTTTAAAAAAGTGAAAATCGTAAGTTGACCAGATTCACTTGCCCATTTCCTCCCATAGACTTACTGTGTGTACACCTAGGTTAATAAAACTCGCCCCGAGTTTTATTGTTTATTCATGTATAACTTGCCATTGGCAGTGTAACTTTCCAAACTTTTGTATTGTAGGGTGTTTATTTGTCCATTTGAACACTACTATGTAGCTCAGATATCAAAGTTTGACAATTTTTTAAATTGAAGCTCCCACAATGTTAGCCCATCACTTTAAAACAAGTGAGCTATTTTTTGACAGATAGTATTTTTCACTAGTGACCAAAGCTCTGTATCTTTAACCTGTTGGAGACTAAGTATGAGATATCTCGTGTTGGGGTCTATGGAAAATGTGTGTTATAGTGAAATCAAACTGTCTCCAACTGGTTAATACTTTTCAGAAAACTAATTCAGCCACATATGGAAACCATGAGAAAACCTGTTTATTGCTGGTGGAAATTGAGAATGGCAATATGTCTTGACTCCTGATGACTGTGACCTCACCATCTCAACTCACTATAGGGTTTGGTAACAAATTGAGAAAGAGAGAAATTCACCCACACACACACACACAAACAAATCAGTCTGCACAAATATTTCTAATCGGATTTCAATCCTCTTAGATCTGAGCTTGTGATTTTGAGCTATTTTTAATGCAGAGATAAGGCATCAATCAATGAAATAAACGAGAATTATTTAATGTGTCAAATGCCCCCACATGTTGACTCTGACTCTGAATTGACCTTCTTCTTGCAATGTAGGAATTCCTTTAATGGTTGAATCAGTTGTTCCAGAATTGTGAGATGTACATGAGATTGTGACATTTCTTTCTATGGTGTACATGTAAAGAAGTTCTGCAGTTTAAAGGTCCTACTATTAAATACAAATAGGATAACAGCAACTGCGACAACAATAGTAATGATGATGATACTTGAAAAACAATCAGCTTGATATTTTAATGTTACAAATGAAAAGATGATTAAAGGTAACCACTTTATTTTGCAAAGTATTTACAGGGGTGGTCTTTAGGAACTTAATGGTTCTTAACCCATTGGAGACTGAGTACGAGTTAACTCGTGTTGGAGTCTATGGAAAATGTGTGTTATAGTGAAATCAAATCGTCTCCAACGGGTTAATTATCGCTGTGTACAAAACGCACTTGTTTCTCAAATTTTTGTGAAAGAGATCATGTAATGTTGTATATGAAGCCATATTTTCAATTCCAAATTGGCTAAAATCACATTTGTTTCAGTTTTAAATCAGCCATGGCCCATGGTTCTCCTGAACATTTATCATTTTCTGAGGTAAGAGGTTTTGTCACTTCAGCAACTAACTGGAATTCAAGCATGAGATCATTGGTGACTAGGGGCATAGAAATGATTAGGGATAGTGGAAATGCACCCATCATGTGTCACTGTCCCGGAGTGCTTTAGTACCTTTTTAACACTGAAAAAAAAGAAATGTTAGATTTATGGAAAATCAAAACAAAACTGCCCTTAAGGCTTGTCTCTTGCTTTGTTTAAACTGTAAATATTCAGGAAATAGTGGAATTTTCAAATAAATAATAAAAGAAATATACCCCTCTGGAGTATATATTCAGGATTGTGTCATCTTGTTAAGAATTATGCCCCAGACAGAGGTGCTTCCATTTCTCACGCCAGCCCAATATGTTTGATGCCATGTACATTATTATAGAAGGCTGCTATTGCCCTTGTATAATATCCTCTCCATGTCTTCTTGCAGACCGAACAGATTAAAGAGAGAGAGAATTATCATCAGGATTTCATTAGTTCTGTCTGAAGTATAACTGTTATTCAGTTGTAGACCCGGCAGCTAATCGCATATGATAAGGATTCATCGCAGATAGGATGCAGTGATGAGAGATGCGCTGATAAACAGGCGCATGGCTCGCCTTCGAGAAGCGTAGCCGGCCGTGTTTTTGTCTCCCGGTTTCTGTTTGGTCGTGAGCGCGGCGCAATCCTTGCGTGGCAGACTTCGTGTCTCGGCTGTATTTCCTATTCTGTCCCCGTCTGCTGGTGTCGCTTTGGTTTTCATGGCCTGGAAGTCGGGGAATTTGGTTGTGTAGGTTGAATTTGAGAAGGTGCGAAGACAATCTGAATTTATCAGTGATAGGATGTCTCTTGTGCCTTTATTCATTTAAGTCTTTGCACGCCATATTCATTTGAATCAAAATCTATTTACGTCTCGAAATGTCTTTTGCATCGCATGAACATTTCACTGCAAAGTGCAAACTATGTTGATGTTTTTTAAATCTTTAAGAGGAACTATGATTTTCTGGTTAAGTCATTAAATTGAGCATGAAGCAAGAAAAATCTCAAACACCGATATCCTTTAGTCAAAGTCTGAAGTGTAAACTTAGCCTACTACTGTCAAAAAACAGTTTGGCAGGTTGTAGTGCCATCAACAACATGTGATTTAGGTACAGAAGTGTTTGTTTGAGTTGTTGATGATGTGATCTTATGTGAATTTTTCCCATTTGCTGAGATCTGAGGTAACAAAAATTCTGATAAGATAATTAATTTGATTATCATATCATTATAGTCAAATCAGCGCGTCTCCAATTTTAGTTCCAACGTTCATAGTTGTCCGACAACTTTTGATAAAATCCACTCACTTTTCATTTACAGAATTTAATACAAGTGTATTTAGTCTAACTGTGAACATAATTTAAACTTCAAACTTGGTGAGGCAGTAGATTGGAAAAGTAAATGAACCATTGGTCACTCTGTCATAACAGAGATACATGTATTATAGAGGTAAATCAAATTAGACCTGACATATTAGATACTGATTTAATACACAACACTGGTCAAGAGGTCATATGTATTCAATATTACCCATATTGAATTAATGAATTCATTTTATTACCGTGACTATTCCTGAAATGTCCAACTTGATGGTGACCCCAATGGTCTTCAACTGTCAACCTTTATCAAGACATTTCAAGAGTCCTTATTGATTAAAGACATATATAGTTTATATTTTATATGACATATTGTTTTATATATGTCCGACAGGTGTATTAATCATACATGTACCGTCTACTTCCTCAAGTTTACTCATATTCCTAAGTATGACATATTTATGAATCTTTAATTCATCAAGGAAGATCCCCACGGGTGAGTCACGTCATCAGTCTGTATATCTCGTAAATCTCAGGATCTTTGGAATTTCTATATTACATTTAAAAAATGTGATGAAGGATCCAAACATTATGTTGATTATCGAATTGCCTTCCGTCAAACGTTGAGCGTGATTACATTATATTATATCTTTTTCATTGAGACCAGAAATTTACATAATTTCCAGCCCAATTATCGCGAAGGGGTGATGAGTTCATGAAAAGTTGGATAAGTGAGTCACATGTAGATATCCTTGGCATCCTTATTCAAAATTCTGCCAGTTTACAGTAATATAAATGAAATGATTATTCTTGTGTTGTTTACTATGTGATCTGTTAAGATAAATTAAATTTCATTTATTATTTGAAACTTTAACCTTCAAAGTAAAGCCTTATTCCTTCACAAAAGGGAAAAACAAAAACAAATCACCAAAATAGATTTTAAAGAATGTTTGTTTTTTTGTACCATAAGTTTATATTTGATAACTAGCAATATAGTATAAGAATAGATTCAAGAGAACTCTTTCGATATTCCAATTGTATAAAAGCCTCGTGTTCAGTTGCATGTGTGCATATAAAATATAAAAAATTTTCTCACTCCATACTACAGACCTGTCCTTGAAAATAGTATGATGGCAGTGGTACATGTTACTGTTAAATATGCAATGAAACCATTGTTTATAAACTCATTCCAGCCATAACATTGTCCTTGTAAGGGTAGTTTTGATATGTTAGGGAGAGCTCTACCCATACTCTTACTTAAATTCCTGCAGTGGCATAGTTTTGTTTTCATGCATTGCATTGTTGGTCACACACGATACCTGAAAATGTCACACACGTGACCAGTGGGTCACGTGTGTGAACACTTGATTAGCTAATTACTAATTAAATTAAAACTTGTTATGGATTCATATTTGGTGAGATGCAAGGCACACTAAAGTTTAGCTTTTGAGAAAAAAAGAATTAATAATACCAGAGCCTTTGTTTTTGGAGGGCATAAACGTTTTGTGTTTTTGGTCATGTGTGTGACATTTGAAGGTAATTAATGTCCTTTGTCAATTATGTTAATATAATGAATTTTACACAATTATTTTTCAGCTAAATAAAAAGGAATAGAGTGAAATAATGATACAATGTCGGTAATCATAGGAAGGAAAACAGCATGTACAATTCAGGTGGGGTAAAACAATTGCTGATTTATGTTCTTTTGTCCTATTTAATTATCATATGTATGTATATTAATTTATGCAAATGAGCATGAAATATTGCTAAAATCACAAAAAAATGCAATTCATGAAACTTCAGACATCACTTTATTTGAATATGCATAAGGAAAAACTTTATTTCTTTTCAAAAAAGGTTCACTTTTCAAAGAATGTCCCAATACCAGACCTATCCTAATATGGTTCTTGCACTGTACTTCAGACAGTTTACTTCCCCTCTTTTCTCCCTTCCCCTTCCCTAAAAATATTTGTTCTCTACATTTACATTAAAGGGAAATGGTGAGATTAAAAGTAGTCCTCAATTCAAGTCACACTGCTCACAGAACCAAGTATTGTTTAAAATTTCTGCTGTGAATATTTCATAGACATACATTTTCTCTTTGTTGTTTGTTGTTCTATGGGATCAATTTCTATCAGGGCCAGAGATTAATTCAATACTTGTAAAGCTTGTTTTTCCTCAAGACAAATCCATCCAGCCTGAATATATACTCTAACCAGTAAACTCATTTGGTTCTTGAGGCATATTTGGTTGATTGTTCAGCAGAAGGGCCTTAGTATAAAAATGTCTCTACCTTGAAAACCATTGGCATATTTTACATGAAATCAAAGCAGTATGATATTTTAGATCCTTCTGTCAGTCTGTTAAGTGCAAATATCAAATAAGGCAATATTTCTCAAATTAGAGAAAAATTTACTGTTAAGGCCCTTCTGCTGGACAACCGATGATTTGACTTTACCAATCATGTCACTGCCCTTGTTTTTGTACATCAGTTATGCCTCCATCGCACCCTATTCCTGTATACCATCTCTCTGCAGTCCACCCATATCTCTTTCATTTGACCCCCTTCTCACTCAATCCCGTCAAGTCCCCCGTTTCCCAGTAGACGTCACGGCACCAATCCGGCCCCTTCCTACAAATCCATGAAATCTTCCTTATGCTTAACCTCTCACAAAAGGGTTACGGCTAAATCCCATCCTCCTGTTACCCTGTTTTCAACCTCCAGATCCCGATATTCTTCGCTAAGGATCTTCGAGATTGTGTCGGCCGGTGATGTCCACTCCGTTCTGTGAACTCAAGGGTGTTGACCTGAAAGGGTCATCTATAGCTTAGCCTCTTGACTGGGCCCCGGTATCTCTCTGGAACTATTTCACCACTTTGTAAACCAGATTATGTGGGAAAAAACACACCTGTGTTTGATAGTTATTTGACAATCTTATAGCCAGCTGTTCATGCTTACTTTTCTTTGCCTTGAATGTTGTGCTGTTTGGGCTGGTTTTGGTCTAAGTAAGAACTTTATTTCACTTCATGCTTTTGATATATCCATTACATTTTCATTGTGTCATTATTAGGCTATGATGTCGCCATAACTGTTCTCAAATCTTACTGATTATCACTGGATTAATTGATGTTTTATTTTGTGTACACATAACATAATGTTGACAGATATTGCTCATAATAAATTTTAGTTATTCATTTATTTATTTAATATCAATTTGTTTATTATTTATGTATTTATTTATCTATCTATTTATTTATTCATTTATTCATTCATTATCTATTTATTTATTGAGAACTTTAGCAGAAGTAGGGTTTCTGTGTAAAACTCTGTAGGGGTATTTTAACTTGTTGATATTGATTCCCCCCCCCCCAAAAAAAAAGAAGTTACCAGTGCACTTTAGGGGCAAACTATCTTCAGTCGCTTATATTTTCCAAAACCTTGAAAGAGTTAACTATCCACCAATTAGATATAAAGTAACCGTGACCAGCTGATTATCGCAAACGGCTAAACCACTTCCTGTCTGGGCTCGTCGTAATCAACCGTCCAGGCACTTCAAACGAAGCATTACATCTTCATTTCGACGATTAATATCTTGAAAGAAAAGCGATGTTAAGTGGAGAATTAGATACATAGGCAGTCATGATATCAAATTAACGACTAAACGGAAATGACCCAATTTTCTGAAAACAGACGCTGCAGTGCAGCAGCAAAGACATGGATGGATATAAAGCTTGTCCCAAGCAACTCAACTCAACTTCAGTAGTATTTTTCTTCCCCTGCTAATGGTTCCTTAATGTCCAGTCTTGGTATTATACAAAACATCCTGTCCGACTTAGCGGAGGGAGAAGAAGTTCAAGACGGGTCTAGGCGATCGTCAGCGGGATGTAGGTCAAGGAGTTCCTAACGAGGGTGATGAGGCTTAGCGCTCGGATGGGAGAGCCGTGTACGAGGCTTTAGATCCAGTCCTGATTAGGCCCCCGTATTCCTGTTCTCTGGATCGTGTACATGCCATTTCTACTTACAATTGTAGGAAGATTATTCCAATGGCCCAGTACTAGTGAGAGATCAATATCAGAACTTAAGAAACACTTAAGAAAATAAGTTGTGAAGATGTGGGCTATATATTTGACCCACTTCTACAGGTGTATCTAAAAATATCATAACTTCTGTAATCTGTAAAGAGTTTTAAGTCTCCAGTTGGTGGTTTTTCAGATCTGCAGATGTGCTTTAGTGTGATTAAATATTTTTGGAACAAATGTCCAATTAGAAAAGTGTGAAACTTTTCTCACACTACATATGTATGATACAGTCTAGTGACTATTTAATCAAGTCATAAACTTCAATTCTTGTGAAATCCTCATGCCTTTTAATATTTCAGTCAAATTCCCTTTCAGCACTGATTCAGAGTTATGGCTTACCACACTTTCGTTTTCTTTGCTGTGAATATGAATTATTTCAGGGAGAACTCATTTTTTCCGACAACACACATTATTTTCCTGTAGACTGAAGGAAGTCAAGTATATTTGCTACCAGTCCTAAAACTACATGTAGGGTTAAGTTCAAGAGATTGTGTATCATATTATACATGTAATCTGTCAGTCGTAGTTGAAGTTCATCTATGACACAACAAAAAGAAATTGTAAACAATTATGAATACATTGTGGAGACCGACATTGGTATTTTCTTTTGTCACTGTCTATTGTGACCTGTCACCACGATACCCTGATAAAGTCACACATCTTATGAAACAAACATCTAATGAAAGAAAAATACTTAGGTGAAAAATATAAATATTCAAACTTCAAAGGGCTGTTAACCTCACATATAACTTTGGTCAGGCTATGATAATAATAAATTATGCCATTGATGAGAATGCTTACTCATTTCATGTATGTGCACTATTATGATACAGTAAATATGCCCTCTGCCTTACTTTCGTCCATTCCTGTGTGTACCTGTCTGATGTTTATGTATAAACCGCATTTGATGCAATGACTTGCAGAATGAAGGTATGAGGTTATGACATATTAGTTACAGTACAGCGAAGTCCGAGCTCTGTCTCTGAGTGGCATAATGCAATATAACTTACAATAGTTATGTGTTATATTCAGGGCAGAAAATAAAATTTTATTTTTCGGGGCTACTTTCAAGCCTGATTAAGTGGTTTTAGTATGTTATACTTTAAACCCTATGAGGAAAATTGGGGCTGTTTTGTGATTTTAGGAGGTTATTTTTTATTAATTTTGGGGGCTATAAATCTCCCTCAACCCCTGTGTATTTCCTACACTGGTTATATTAATGTAAAAGTGTAATATTTTAAAATGTTCTGATTTTGTAAACAGTCCGAGCACTGAGGTTTAAGATTAAAGAAAAAATGAAAAATGATATTTTTATTACTTCACTTTCATAGATCTGTCATTAAGGTTTCTATAATCCTTTAAAAATATAACAATGCTTAAAAAAATGGGAAATCCTGTTGTAGACAAGGTCATTGCTAGAACATTGTCAGTGAGGGATAGCAGTTACTTGGAACAGATTTGCAGGTATATTTTGTGCATAACAATAAAGTACTTGATATTGATGATAAATTAGATATGCTTACAAAAAAAAGGCTGTTCTGATTTGAACATTTGTTTACAGTCCAATTTGTCATTGAACTTCAGTGAAACTAGTAAAACAAGCCAAAAATAAAGAAAGAAGGACAGAAAGAAAACTGGAAAGATGAAAAATAGGCAAATTGAAAAATCATACAAATAAAATACACCTATAAAGAGATTTCCAGATTACATTTTCAATTGAGAAAAAATGTTCAGCGATTATTTTTAAGGAAGTGTCTCATTCCACAATAATGATATTTAAAGTGATATAGGCTAACATTGTGGAGCTTCAAATTTAAAACTTGTCAAACTTTGCTATCTGAGCTACATAGTAGTGTTTGAATGGACAAGTAAACGCCCTAGAATATAAAAGTTTGGAAATGTATGCTGCCACTAGCAAGATATGAATGAATAAACAATTAGTACTCGGGGCGAGTAAAAAATAGCCTAGATCCACACACAGTAAGTCTATGGGAGGAAATGGGGAAAGCACTAAATAATCATTTTGAAAATACATTTTTTTCAGGGCTTCATTTTTAGACCTTATCAAAGACACTTGGAGCATGGAGGATTATGTAACTCACATTTTGTAACTGTGGTAAATGTTAGCCAGTGGCTTTAACGTAAAGATTAGTTAATTTAACATTATAGTTCTATGTAAGTGAATTCCTCATTCCCAAAAGTCAGTGAACAGTTGGTTATTAAAGTCAGAATAGGGGAAGGGCAGACCCCCCCCCCCCCACACACACACACACACACATCCATGCACGCACACACACACACACTAGGATTGTGTTTCATAATGGCATTGACAAGTTACATCTTACTTCCTGATAAAGTCTATTTGGTCACCACTCTTCACACAATTCCCCGTCTATTGTCAATAGGAATAGCCATCAAGTTCAGAAGGAAATGGGGTCACTCGCCAGGTAGATGTACCTTGTGGTATCCATGATAAAATAAATGCTATTGTCATCGACCACATTGGATACCACCAATCACATGAATAATGCCACAATCATATATCCTATCTTCATATGCCCTTACACCATTGTTATCATTTACATTTTACAGTCCATAGAGCATTCTAAAAGTGATTATTTTTTTTCTGGAAAAATACCTGAATTAGGTAATAAATTGTTTAGTCATCCTAGTCCAAAGTACACCTTGCTTTGTCAAGCGGTTCATTGTTGCCTGTGGTGGTACTTACGAGTGCACTAAGCTTGTCATTTGATGTATTTGCTATGCCAGAATCACTGGCTGGAACTGTCACAGACCAAGGTAAACATTTGGCTTTCATTTATATTTGCTGTATTTATGTGATCATGAGTTGAATTTCCTTTTTATGGATGTAAACTTCAGTGTACTGTTGCAATATTTGTTTGTGACGAATTATGTTCTATTATGTTGTTACTGTATTGTCCTGTCTTTCTGGCTATAATAATGTACATGTACATAGCTAATTGTGCGTTATTTTTTTTAGACCTGTAATCTGGTTTCCACATATGGTTAGGCCTTTGCATACATGGACTTTGGAGGGGTCCATACTTTGAATACTTGACAATTTTGACAACTATATTAACTCTTTAATTGTCTGCACTACTTAAAAAAAAATAGCAATAACTTTCAGAGAGACAATCAAATCGACCGCACAAACAATTTCAGTAGATTTTACTGAGTTCTATTACTATATGTATGACATGATGTAATGTAAGTGTGGACAATTGCAAAAATATTACAATGCCAATTCTCTGCAAAATGTTATGTTCAGTTGAGTGCATGACACACCTCTTTAGAAACTTGTGTTGCATTTGTGTATTGTTATTGAACAATGAAATCACAAAACCATGCAATGCCTAATATGGGCAAAACAACTGCATTACAGCCTGTACATGTATCTCTAAATCACTCAACAGTGATATCGCACAATAAATGTCAAGCTTTTAGGTTTAACACATTGGAAACTAAGAATGAGATATCTTGGGTTGGTGTCTACATGTACATGTCCCAGGGGGGCCAGTCAAACATAATGCTGTACACATGCGTGACCAAATTATTTCCAGACACCCCCTAAACAAGTTTTTCTCTGTGTGCAAAACAACCCCCTAAACGAGTTTTTCGCGTGCTTCATTTACACATTTTAGCCCCTAAACATACCCTAAATACGTTTGACCAGTCTTTCAAAAAAAGCTTCGGTAAAAAAATACCCGAAATGCGTTTGAATAGTCTTTCAAAACCACCCTTTTTGTTGAAAATCTGTGTTTTTGATACCCTTAACGCGCGCACGCACGGGCCGCGTCTAAAACTGAAAAAGCACCCCTTTAAACGCGTTTTTTTTGGTCACGCATGTGTACAACATTATGTTTGACTGGCCCCCCCGGGGTACATGTATGTGGCAAGTGCATATTATCTTGAAATCAAATTGTCTCCAACAGGTTAATAGTCGAAAATTGTTCTTTCAGTGTTACGTTACACAAAATATGGCAGTTTAGTACCAATGCATTGAGTTCTTAGACCTCATCGAGGCTTCTCATGTTTTGGACAGTCTCACCATAAACATTCCTAGTACAATTATGCAGTTCTGACAAAAGTTTAGACTGCACCAAAATCTACCTGAAACAGGTTTGCATAGCGCAGCTAGATCACACATTAATACAGGAAACTTGATCAACATACTGAAAGTACAAATGAAGTTCAAAGTAAGCATGTTTTGTGAAATTTTTTTATCAGTGCAGATAAGATTGTGCTGCAAGGTGATGTACAGAGTAATTGGCAATTTATGCCTATATATCATTGCATTGTGTATACATAATTTTATAACTGTGCAATGTAATAGATTTTTCATTTGTCTCTCTCTGTATTTTAGATCACAACCGCTGATCTATAATTATTTAACAAACATTTTTTTTCTGACATGTTTGTTAAAATAATTATAGATCAGCAGTTGTGATCTAAAATACAGAGAGAGACAAATGAAAAATCTATTACATTGTATTTTCACCTCTCCGAATAATCCCTTTCCTTCACTTTATAAATGTGATTTTGCAAAGTTGACATAACTCTCGTACGTGTAGATGGTATATGTGTTTGCGCCATTGAGTATATATATTTTTCTAGACGCTGAAAGCTTTATTACAGCGCTATACGTAATGGCCATATGGCATTAAGCCCCGCCGAACCGGTTGCATTAACCTCGAAATAGCGCAACTAATTTGCATAAAAACGAATGGCGGCGAATCTCGTGACGCAATAATACGTCATGGAGTAATTTTCCGTATTTAAGGTAGTAATTTCCGATTTATTATGAAACATGGGTTAAGAATACTGCGTGAATCGATAGAAGATTTTTCATGCCTTAGACGTCCGACTTTGTTGAGGCAACAGAAAATAATTGTTCGAGCGCTAACAGCTAGCTTCAGCTGTAAGTTAATATTTGCAATCTTCTCAGTCTGTTAGGCATTTATTGGCAGATGCATGCGGAAAACGCTGTTTAGTGACAGTATGTGCTGCATTTTTCGGTAAGTTGAGTGTATCATTGCATCATTTATCGTATTTCAGATAAAAATGAGTTCGGCTGCCAGGCTCAGCAAAAAGGCAGCGGCGGTTATGTGCACGTACTTTGATTTCTAGCTGTGTATTTACTGTGATGTAGGTACGGGCATGTAACATCTACGTGTACTTTAATCTACCTTTAACGTTAACGTAGCGCTGGTAGAGTTTATTCTTAACGCTATTGACCAGTTCACGGCAAGACTAGATCTATTAAGACGAATTGAAATTTCCACCGGATTGGAATTAAATAACACGACGCCTGTTTTCCATCAGATATTTAGCTGTTTGATTGTAGCACACCTCGACATGTCGAGACTAGCAGAGCAAGAACATTTAGCGCAACTAAGAACATGTCGGTGCAGCCGTCGCGCGAGGTTAAGGCGCGGCAAGCGTATAGGATGCCAGCCAACCGAACCAGGAATGCGCCAGTTCGTGCAAGACGGCTCGACAGGTAGGCAAGCAGTGCAGATAATGCTTGTTTGACAGTTGTGTGATTAACATTCTGTTGATTCAGTTTTAAAATGTCGAGAGTCCAGTCATTTGAACATTAATATACGTACTTCAGACAGGCTAAATATAAGGTCATGCATGATTGAATAATAGCAAATGATGAATCATGTTTACAAGTTTGTTGCATGATAACCTGTTCCCGCACCCACCCTCCCCCACCGAAAAAATAGAGAACAAAACACACACAGCAACATTTATTCGAAACTGTACTGATTGAGAATATGTTATATAGAGGTCCTTCTAAGACATTTATCATTTTCCCTGTTCAGTCTTTGTCCGCACAAACAAACCTTTTTCTATTTTCAGATGTTTGAATAAACAAGTTTTCCGCATTAGTAGAAGTACGCTTAAAATAAAAACACAGTACCAGAGACTTAAATCACCACACAATTAACTTGCTAATAGTGAATTAATGTCCAATATATGTTCTACCTACCTAGAATTTGTTTGATGAAATCTTGTTTAAATTGTTTTATCATCAAAACTAGAAAATTCGGGGATCTTGGACGTTTTTTAGACCTGAACAAATTATAGACAAGTAGTGTCAATGAGGCCGATAATTATTGTGGGGGAAAATGCAAAACATTTTCTGCGCATGTGAATTGGCAATGACTATCAATCAGGCCTTGGTCAGTGATGATACTTAGCTTAAATGAAATTTAATTTTAATATATTTCTAGCAGGCAGCCATCAGACATCGCCGAAGCATGACATTGCTAGCCGAGACGAGAAAGAATGCTCATTCCTTGGGGTATTATTATCTCAGAAAGTCAGATGTACTCTAAACATTTGTGACAGGAAGCATCAAGACACATCAGAAAGATGACAGGTTGACTTCAGCAGTAGCTGCACCAGATTTGGTTACATGTAAGATTAATTTAGACACACTGAAAACTTCATTTAAAGCGCTTTTAAGTTATATTGCAAGTATGATTTGCAATGAATTCTGCTGTTTAGAAGACTATAGTGAATTTAATTAAAAAAATGTATATTACAAAACATTCAGAATTCACAAAGACAACTTCACTAAATTCAAATGAGGATGGTCGGTACTAAAAGTTTTTGATATTACATAAATCACCTGAAGGATGTATGCAGACTGGTCGTATTTCCTTGAGCAAAACAGGTTGGGAATTTTGTTGGATGCATTGAATATATGTACAACATGAAACTGTCAGAACATATAATAGTTCTTAGAGAACTAGACNTAAAATGTGTTATAAAATAATCATACTGAGCTCAACTTGCACTACTCAAAATTGCAGACACCACATCTATTGCCATGGAGTAGACACTGTTTCTATGACTCTTTTTGTAAGGCAAAATCATCATAACATGTTGTGCATATGCAACTTTGAATTTGAAATGCGTGAATATGAATGGAAAATTTCATATGCTATATATATACTGATTAAGTAATATAACCATATTACAGCATTAGTTGGAACATTTTTTTATTTCATTGCGATTGTTTTCAATGCATATTCATTGTTAGCAGTCATTATAAGTAGTCAATACTTTGAATAGCAAAATTGCATAATGTTATGAACTTTAATTTTAATGCAACAATTCATTACAAAAATGACTAGAAAACCAATACATAGAACATTTTTAACAAGCCTAATGTTCAATCTATTATACGCACTCAGAACTGTTATACCGATCAACATGAATGAATGCAAGTTATACTGTGCACAAACTAACTC
>JZLH01S0476722.1:0-25501 GCA_001188425.1 Eucidaris tribuloides
CCGACTAGAACTCTGTTCTGAACTACCAGGAAATATCCCTAATTGCATGATAGTGGGCACTGACTTGTCTTTTTTAGAAATGACCACAAAATCTTGCATTCCTCACTTACACATTTCGTTGCCATCTGTAAACTTGTAATGTAGCACGGTCGTCATCACCCCGGAATGAAAACGGACAGACCCCGTCGTCTAGGCACAAAATATGGAGACGCTGAAGAACGATTCTCATGCATGGCGTGGAGTCCCAGTGTGTGGCACGTCCACCTCGCAAGCCAACAGCCGCGCCACCCTGCCGAGTCAGGCTACAAGTCTCGTAGGCAAACCTCAAGCCCATATCTAAGCAATGTATAATAACGTCAGCTTCGTGGCCGTTCCACCACCTTCAAGCAAACCTTTCCAGAGAAATAAGAGAACAACATTCAACCTTGTGAAATGTACGCAAAATTGTGTCACACGTCCGTAATACCCCAATAATACAACGTGTTTCCGTTTACATTAACTAGCGTCATATCCATGCTGTTTCCTAAGCCCAAGCTTAATGAAGTAACGGGAAGGATTCTTTTCCCGACTTTTCATAACGCACACAGACCCTTACTCGCCCATGTTTTTATCCAAGCTGCACCGCTTAAGCCATGGCCCACCACTTGAGCATGTGCCCCGTCCGTGGCCTCTCTGGGCACTGGCGAGGGCGCGGCGCATCTTCAGCAAAAACATGGCGAGTGTATCGGTTAGTCAGTACGCAGGTCTCAGCTGCGACGTCAGAAATTAACGTTAAGGAAGCAGATGCCAGTAATCTCTATCAAAAAATTTGCTGTCAAAAATGTGAAAAACAATTTTTAGTTTATAACATAACCGTCCGTTCATTTTCAGAGCCTCGAACATAGGTTTTTGTCAATCACTGCTATATTTCGAGTGCTTTAACGGTTGGACTGATAAATTGTCCACTTCTCTCTTCCAATGTTTCAACAGTGCGGGAATGCGATATTTGATTCTGATTGTTTCATATAGATAGCAAGGCTAGGTGGGGAGGATTCAACTTCTACACACAATCCGAACCTAGTACGAGAAATTCCATTATATATATTAATTAATGCAAAAATTTATTGAATTAGCGAATCAAACAAAATATGTTACTTTCTTCTCTCCTTCCATTCTCAACTCAACCGCCAGACATGTATGCGGACTTGTCTCCGCGAGTGATTTTGATCTCGCACATCAAATGCGAGACTTAATAGTTGGGTGTAGTTGGTAGGTCATGGTTTTTTGGTCAGTTACTGGATTTGGTTTATACGGTGTATGGTTAAAAAATACCACATTATTACAGGAATTTATGACAAATTAATTTTTATTGTGTGCTTATTATTGTGGATAGATTAGTGAAAATTAATTATTGGTACATTTGTTGCACAACTTTTTAACCTAGCAAAAACAACCGACAAAAAAATGCGCTTCGGTACTTCTGCCCTGTCGATACAATTTCTTGCACCGAGTTTTCAATTCCTGTTTTGTTTGATTCTTGATAGGGCTAAGGTGGGGGGCTTCAAGACTGCTTACACCAGTCAAATTTTGGAATTGATGCATTATGCAAATTTAAAATTAATCAATTATGCAAATTTATGCAAATCTTTTCCGAAATCACAAAAAATGCTTCTTCTCCTGCGTCCTCCAGTGTTCCAACAGCCGATTTTGATTGTGATTGCTTTATTTGGTAGGGCTGAGCTTTATGCAGCATTAAACTTGTACACAGAATTTTGCAATTTAGATTCCATTAATTAACATTATGGTAATTTATGTAAAATTAATAAACAAAAAAATAACAAAAATTGCTTTTTTCTCCCACATTTTTTGACTGCAATTTCATTCTGTTTTTGCTTTGATCTGATAGGGCTAGGTGGGGGCTTCAAGACTTCTACACAAAATTTTGAAATTAATCAATAGGCAGAATTTTATGTAAATTCTATTCAAAATCCATGCAAATAAAAGTACAAAAAAATGCTTCTCACTTCATTTCTCAACCCAGATTTTGAATGTAGTTTGCCTTTATCTGGTAGAGCTAAGCTTGTACACCCTAAACTTCTACCGCCAGATTTTGTAAACTGTTGCTTCCATTATTTAATTATGGTTAATTTATGAGATCTTACTTCCCAAAAATACAAATCTTATTTGCAGTTCTTATTCATATCAAAGTACCTTTTTAATTTGCGTTCCACTTCAAATGTGTTCCAACACTAAAAAATCAGTATGGAGCCCCGCGGAAGCGGATTGGGGGTGCAATCATATATAATTCATAGTAGTTATATTATTAATTTTATTTTTTTTCCATGTTCCCTTCGGGACATTAGTTTTGACACAGTATAAAATTGTAACCACATGAAATATTCGGAGTATATGATGTTGCGAAGATGGCCGGATGAGGCGCTAGTCATTGACGTTTTCTTAGTTTAATTCTCTTTTTGTTTCACTCTGTATATACTACATAATGCTACACTAAACCTTGTACTACAGAAATTTTTAATTCTAAAGAACGGCTATAATAACAGCTGTGGAAGACCCATTCAAAATTGTTTGAACTGTTGGAATCATAAACATATATGGCAGTTATGTGTTTTTTGAATGAAACCAAAAATATAAAACCACCCTAAAGAGATACCATTTTAAAATCGTTTGGGACCAGTTAATGGCTCGTACTAGTACAATATGTGCAGAATACAAATTGGCAATGAATTTCCTATCAGGGCGATAGGAAATTCCTGCAACTACAGCAGTCTTATTGGGGGAAAATGAAGCTAGGAATGTGTCTGTCTTCACAGGAATTGTCATCGATTGTTAACAGCACTTAATGATCGTTTTATATAAAATTTAACGTTCTATTATACGGGCTGTATAAATTTTTAGACCTTATCAAAACAGTCTAACTAGGAGTGGTGAATCACTGAGCTGCTTGGATCTCACATTTCTGTTCTATTTTAGAAAATGCCAAGTATCACCTTGTTACATAGATGCCAGGTTTCGCGCCTTTAAACCCTAATTTTGTGAATAGCTGAGGCCCATAAAGCTAAACGCGTAGTGAACATTTCAGACGCAGGCTTTTTTACTGGGGGGAGGGTGGGTGAGTGTCAAAATTGTGACCCCCTCCTTCAAGATGCCT
Organism: Eucidaris tribuloides; assembly: GCA_001188425.1. Lineage (NCBI taxonomy): Eukaryota > Metazoa > Echinodermata > Echinoidea > Cidaroida > Cidaridae > Eucidaris > Eucidaris tribuloides. The sequence goes on from JZLH01S0476722.1 coordinate 3,149, forward strand.
TTCGGGGCATCGCCAGCGATCGCTGGCCGATCGCCATCAGCGTACAAGGAACTGCGATGCATCGATTTCTCCGGCGACACGCGCAAAACTTTTGCTAACGCGCCATGGAGAAGCCGGATGTAAACCATACATGACTGTGTAGTAAAATTGATCCACAAAAATATAGTTTTTTTTTCTATTTTTGTGTGCAAGATAATTAATTAAGTGTTCTTATATCATTACCATATTGACATTGTGTAGATGATTATGATTTTCGAATATTGTTAAGGATGGCGCAGATAAACATCATGATTAGTTTGTGCCTAACAATATTAGTAGCAATACTACATTTTTTTGGTGAAAATATTCATTCTGACATTTCTCACAATTATCTAAAAAAAAATTTGCCAATTGAATTAAATTTGCTCATGTATTTTATTGTTTTGTGAATTTCCTTATGTACATGTATTCTCCACTTTGTTTTTACGGAACTGAGGGCACTTTTTTGTTTTCTATTGTTTGTGTGTCGAGATGAAAACTTGTGTGGGGGAGTATTTTCGACACTTTATCGCGTAGTACCTTGTGAAATAAAAATCCATGCGATTAAAAAATTTTTGACACTTAATTGTTCAAGCACGCATGTATAGAAATCAGATCAAAAATTTAAATGTACACTGCATAATCATTTATGATTTTTGGCTTGAAAGCGAACAATATTCCATTGATTTGTACACGAAAATCCGTTTTTATTGAGCAATTTTTGGGGTTAATGCATCGTACAGAAAGCGGCGCAGCGTCGTAACGTACGGTCCGATTTTCGGCGAAAACGGTACTCAAAGATGCGCAAGCACCTTAAGAAGTCAAAAAGTCAGGGGCAACGAGCCGAACGTTCGAAGCGATAAAAATCATTTGCGCGAAATGTGGAGCCAATGAGTTCGTACGGTGAAGGCCTAAGGAAAAATGACAAGATATAAAATAGTGTGCTTCGTGAGGGCGTGGTGGAGGGTCAGAATTGTGTATCTGCCTCGCTACGCACGTCTACTCATACACAAGTAGTTATAAATACTGAGATTACTGGGTTACAGGCTAATTTATGATACAAACATTAACTCCTAATTTGAACCAAGCATCCTTAGCACCAAAAATCGTTTTTATATAATGGTCTCATCTCTTTTCTTAATAGAGTTCGAATTTCGGTTCCTGTTGCTGACGAGGTAAACTATGCCACCACACATGAGCCACCTGCCACATCTATTTGTGACTCTGTCCGGTGTCACGCAGTTTAACCACGGTTGGTTTATATTGCGCCAAGATGATGTACATACAGATATCTTTTGTATTATTAGGTTAGTGCCCACGTAAAGTGTACGGGGGCTACATAAGTTAATTTGTGTAGGTATTAGCTTTTGTTGTTGGTTGTCTCTGCTTGTGTAAATATATAGAAGCAATTGTTTAATGATTTAGCATTTGTTACCCTGTAATATATCATAATGGGATCATTTTTAGATCCTTTGCATCTTTAGTCACATCATGTAAGCGGAATTCACATATTCAAAGAACGACCAAGGTGGTCTATCAACGTTTGGAATGGTCAGGCACAGACCGAAGCTCGACCAAGGGGCGCGGTGTAATACAACAAATAATTCAAGAACAACACTAAAGTACAGCAGTACTTGGGTTGAAATATTCACTCTACGATCAAATGACGTATTGATCTGCAAAGTAGTATCAGCTTCAAACAGAATAGAACAAATAGTCTTTATTGTAGCATTTGTAAAAAAATTTCTACGAGTGGTGAAATAGTTGAATTGTAGGTCGGTGTTGTATACATCCTTCCTCCAATGGTTGCATGTCCCTGTGCGTCATGCTCAGATCACTCCCTGGGTAGTAGGCCCTTGCCCCTCATTGGCAGGCAGAAAGCACCATACTTTGCCCATCCCCCGCCAACGTCCGCGCACATCTGAGCTCCTGAGACTAACTCTGCATCAGGGGAGAGCTCGAGCAGCAGACAGCTCGCCCACTACTATACGATAGGGGGGCATAAACAGGGAAGAAGTGCGGACAGCGTGGTCTCAGGGACGCATCCCCCGTAAATCAACCGGACCTTGCTCCGACGACAGCAGGGATCCGTTATCTCAAGGTGGTGCTGTAGTCCGATTAGGTGAGTCGTGGCGGTGATCATGGCCGTGGAGGAGTGACTTGACTTCCACTTGGTTGCCATGGATACGCTGAATAAACCGTCAAGGTTATATAAAACGCCGAAAGGATACGAATGCCGCTGTTTTGTTTGAGACTGATAATCTAGTATGTGGAAGTGGATGTGAATACGCAATTTAAGATATAAAGCTCATTAGTGAGAAATTGTAAGATAGTCTGTATGCATGGATACAATCAAAGTGTATATTGCGCATAACTGTAATCCAGCAATCCAAACAATCCACAACCTCCCAACCCATTTTGGAATTTTTAAAGGGAAGATCATGCTGAGTTTCTGACGAATTCCCAAGCCTCGGTTTTGTTATGAGATTATGTTTTCCTATTGTTTCTCTTAATGAGTCTCTTACCAACACACGGCGTTCTCTCATGAGGACACATGCTGTTTCTTTCCTATTTGTGCGAAGATTACTGATCAACGACTTTTCAACAGATCAGAAAGGTTGGAGTCCTTTTATCTTGAAAATCCAACAAACAAGCTCCAATTTTAGACCCCTGTTTTTCCCTCCATTTTACTAATTGTAATAAAAAAATATTTATTTTATTTCTTATACCTAGCAATATAGAATAAAAAAGTAAAGAAAATCATTGTGCGATTATGCATAATTAACGTAATGGTGTAGGCTGAGTTTGGGGCCATGGGGAGGTGGATAGTGTCGAGAAAATTAGGCGTTAACACAGAAAAGGGCATGGTCACACGCTACTTTCCTTGAGCTTGCTAAGTTTCGCGGAACTCCTCTGCCAGGGAGGGGGGGGGCGTGCTTGGCGTTGGGGGGGGTTGCGCGAGGGCGTGCACCGCCCCCAGTCTATGCCCTTATCTTTACTACGCTTAACCACATGAACTGCTATGTGCTCACATTAAGAGATTGAGAGGCATTTGAAACTGGCAGTAATAGTCATCCAAGATGTAATAATTATATTACTATCGAAGAATTCATCCTATAATCAGCTGTAATAAGAAAGCCAACCGATTATTTAATTGAATTCTAAACTGTACAATTTTAAGAGCGCGTGGAAAGAGAGAGATTTACAGAGTACAGATACCTTGAAATACAGTCACTGTATTTCAGACGTACTGAATGACCCAATAAAATAAACTTCCCCCACTCGCCAGCCCGGCCTTTTGACTTGATTTTAATTTCCTACAAATTTTCTTTTTTGGATACATTGAATTTTTCTTATCTTGTCTTTTGACATGCATAAACAATAGGGGGCACTGGTAATGATTCTGCAATCGAATATTCAGCACGTTTTGTGCCAAATTTTGCAAAGAACCATTGCTGAGGAGTTAAAAGGGAACTGTACTCTGATAACTAATACATTTGCCATTAAATGTAGAATATTTCGGAAACATCAGTGAAAATTTGGACCAATATGTTGTAGGAGAAGTTTGTCTCCATTTAATCAGATCTGTGAGAATAATTGTGCATCTAAAGCGAAGGTGTAACATTGTTCCACAAAACATTGAAATTTATAGAGATATATGATGAGTTGTGAATGCAAATCTTTGAGTATTATTAAGAAAGGTTTTGATACAACACTAATTTTACAAAACAAATATAGAGTTAGCTTTTATCTTTTGGACTGCAGTCTGTGACCCGAATCGTATTGTAAAGTTATTTTTTATTAAGCGTGTCATATGCTATTATTGAATGATATCGAAATTAAGTTTTTTTCTGGATGAATCAGAGAATAAAAAACAGTTGAAGTGAATACGATACGCATGTAGTGATGTTTGATAGGACCGCTAGTCAGCTGATCATCTTTTGAACTGCATCTAGACATAGCTTGTTTGGGTAAGAGCCCACCAGAGGTGGAGGGAGGACTATAGGGGAGTGCAGCTTTGTGGCGTGCTGGGGGTGCCTGTGGGGTACCACAGTCCCATTGAACCCCATCCTAAGTTTTTAAAATGTTGATACTGATAACCACCGGGTCACCTTACAATGCACCAGTACCCCGTCTACAGTTACCAATCCCTCTGGTCTTAACTTTTTGGCAGCCTTCACCCTGACGTAGTCTTAACCTTTCTTGATAACATGACATTTTTCACATCAAGCCTCAAGGCAAATGTCCGCCCGGCCCAAGACTCCCCCCCCACCCTCCGACGTCGCGTTTACCGCTTACAAAAAAGCTTGAATAACTCGCGGCGGCTTAATGTCCACTTGTACCTCAAACTTGGATGGAAGGATTGAAGTCATGCCGACAGACCCTTCATACTTTTCCCGCCGCCACGTCAATACTCCTATCTTCGGAACTAACGTTAGAGCTGAAAATGCGCAGACCTTGATGCACCGCGGATATTGTGTGCAATTCTTGAGCAAAGGACGATGATACACATACATGTAAATAGCATGAACTCGTGATTTCACGACATTGATGAACTGATATCAGGAATGAAGCTGTAAACGAAGAACAGGAGGAGACTAAATAAGCTCCCTCAAAGCTGATCACATTGCTCCAACAAATAGTCTATAGGGCGGCACAATTACTGTTATCGCCATACTGGGCCAAGAATTGTTTGTTATGAGGCAGCACAACTGGAACTGCTACGCTACGTAGCAAGTAAGAGTTTCAACATAAAGTTCACGTACGGCCCTTGACAATGTACGGTGCTGGGCAGTTTAGCCGTTGGAAGTGTAAATCAAACGTGCATGGATTCACGAGCGCGGCTTCGTCTCGGCTGAATTCCTGCGCTCATTAAGATTTTTTAGAGCCAGTTATTAGTTTATGCCCCATTAACTTACCCCACCATTTTCTGCTTTCGTACTAACGGTCTTGAACATTAATTGTCCTTGCTGCCCCTGCGCCGTACTTTGTGAGCTCCTCCAACTGTGGACCAAACTGTGCGGTCAACGGTAAGAGTGCCACTCGATCATGGGAGATAGACACGTAATCCAATATAAGGTCGGAACACAAGGCTGACTGAGCCAAGGGGTCAATGACACTTTTTTTGAGCCAAATGTTAAGTTTTTGGAGCACAGTTTCGTTATGGCCCCCATGCTATTGGCGCGCGGAGTCTACCCAGTTTGTGACGCAACTTGTTGACCAAACTTGGTGGCAGCAATAGTTTCAAACGGAATTGAATGTATATTAGTCGAGAAGAGGTCATCAAAAGGATCACCATCCCCGAGCAGGGGTCAATGACCCTTCTGAGCCCAAAATGTTAATTTTTTTCGCAAGACAAGTTCTATCAGTGACGTACGAAATTGGAGCTCGCAGCATCATTTTGGTATATCCGCCGCTGTAGTCAGATATTTTCGGTATTGGTGTGTCTCTGAATAAGTCTAAACGTTTGTGAAAATGATCATTTTTTCTAAGAGATATAAGAGCCACGTAGGAGATATGTTGGCTCTCTCTAGAGAGCGTTGATAAAGTTATTCTTATAGTATCACTCTGTGACATTAATATGATCAAAAAGTAGATTCAATACCCACCTTGTTTCTTTTCATTCTGTGCAGGGTTTACCAGTCACAACATGTCTGTTCAACACCCCAACTCCGTGGCTACCACGCCTGTGTCTCAACGAGTCCGGACCAATTAACAGAATCACGGTCTGGCTAAATTACACAACTACGTGACACCTAACATATGTCAGACACACAACCAGCAAGCAGACAAACTACACAAAATCCATAGGACATCACACACAAAGCTTCTGAAATAAAAAGCAGACACGCGATGTGAAGATGTAGCGTTTTTACTCTCCATTCTATCCGCCAAGAACGAAAAAAAAAAAGGAATATCAGAATTGAATCGTGCTTATCTCAAAGACGTCATCTGAATTCTGTTTGTAGGAGGCTGACTTTGCATTTTTTACGCCTATCCCACCTTGACACAGTGAGTGACCAGGTCAATGTCAATCATCAAAATGTTCAGTAACTGGCTACGCAGGGGCGGTGCGCCAAGGTAAAATCAAGGGGGTGTAGACGTGATGATTTGCGACACAGATTGTTGACCTAAATAAATACAGATAGTAATGGTTAAAGGCGAGGCGTAAGTCGCATCTCGGTAACAATAACAATGATGCGGTGAGTGATGTCAGAAATCGATGCAAGAAGCCAACAGAATCGAAGATACGAAAAAAAAAAAAACAACATGTCCAGAAGAAATGCGATCTCTTGGTGCATCAATGTGACTCTGAAGCCCGAAAATAATGCATAAAAAAACCCCAACAACACTCCTCCTCCATCTCCCCCTCATCCTGCTACTGAAATTCCCACGACAAGAACACACCAAGAAAGGAAGTGTGCGATCCAGATTCACAGACTAAACCAGCTGATTTATAGTGGACAATCGACATTGTCATGGGGCCTTGGTCACCATTATTATGACAAAAAATCTATGGGGGGGGGGGGGGCAACAATATTTCAAATGAGGACACGAAACGGACTCAAACTGTTCATTGTCAAGAATGGATTTTGATGACCACTCAAGGGGGATTAGGGGTAGCGACACTCCCCTCTGTCCTGCTCGGCACAACCCAAGCCGCACGTGCAAGCAAGCCAAACCTGCGGTTCTGCACTTAACTATTCCTACGTGAACTGCATACAGAGTATGATCCACAGTCCATGCAAAACGACTCGAGCCTCCACCACCCCTGGGGAGGTGGTTGCCTACAATGGAGAGTTCTGATCATCTCCTTCAAGGTCATCAGTATTAAAGTTGGCTTGAGGTCAGCGTCCAATGTTGTGCGATTTGACAAAAGGCAGGCGAGTCAGCAGAGAGTAGATGCGTCCACCAGCACATATTATCTTGAATTCTTTTTAACGAACCGACATTCCGACTCCATTGCCACAGATGATCTGAAAGTCGATTAAGGCTGCGAATAAACAACGTTGAAGATCATTCTCTTGTGATGACGTGTGAACGCTAGCTGTAGTGTAGTAAAAAACATACGCGATAAAATACATTATGATAAGTGCTAACACGTGTACGTCACTGAATCGCCACGTTCTGAATATTCTTTGAGAAGTGTTCCAGGCTAAGAGTATGTGTAGGCAAGGCATGGACAATATCATTGTTTTAGTGATTACAACCCTCTGAGTTTGATTTAATTTAGAGTCACGCCGTGGCTTATTAAGACTGGGATTGGCTATAGCCATATGTGAAACAGGGTCTGTTGATACTAAAGAGCGTTACTGTGTATCTATATCAATTTTCAGTAGACGAGATTCATTATAAATGTTGCTTCATATTCAAATATCAATTTGGTACAGGGAAATATAATGGAAGAGCGCTCGAAACACTTCCATTTTTAGAAGTAATCGAGAGATCTAGAAATTATACTATCAAGTTTAGGACATATTCATCTCGATGTAATATCTAGGTTGATTCTCATTCAAATGTTATCATAATTCTATTGTTTCATGTTGGCAGAGCGAATACTCGGAAAACAAGAAAAACGTGACGCACGCAGTACGAGGAACTGAGACCACACATACACTCTCTTGTCCATTTCACAGGCAATCTTGAGAGTCATTGATAACCAAAGATCCAGAGAGAGAGAGACGAGCGTACGTTCTGGGTTGCGTGTTGAGCCTTTCCACTATTATATCAAGTACACTCGGAGATTCAGTATCCAAGGATTACAGAAAACATCCTCATCCTGCACTATCTTCCATGTATCATAAGTACTGTTGTAGTAGAGAACAAGCTAGCTAGGGGGGTGATTTTAATCAATAATACTGACCATTTTGATGTCTTCTTTAAATTCAGGGATTCGTAAGGACCCACTATATCAAGTCAAATATCATGTTATGTCTAGAAACACTGTTTACAAAGGGAGTTAGGATAAGCGAACATAAACGTTAGAGGAAACTACTGCTGTATACAAGCGAGTGACGTCCATCAGAGGAGACCATAAAAATGAGATTGGAATAATATAATATCCAACCTATACACTAGCCCTTGAGTGGATCTCCTGCTGGGAAGTGATTTGTCTCCATCCTATATTGTGTTTATCTAAGGTGATGAATAGTCACACGCTGACGAATCAACAAGTATGTCCATTTTTTATGGCGGTCAGCTCATTTGGCATTTCAATATAAAAAATATTATTGCAGCGCGATAGAACGACGTACCATTTAGTGGAAAAAAGCGCAGCCACCCTAAAGACCGATAACACTAAGCAGAGAATTTGAGGAACTTCTAGCGAATGGGATACTGACCCATGCTCACTGTTAGAATGCGGATGGCAATAATTGAAATCGTATCTCAAGGGTTCAATTTTATATAAGCCAAAAGATCTAACCGTTTAGAAATCCTACTATAGATTTCACTCCAATCAGGAGAAATCATTGCATAGGTTCTACTAATGATTCTAGAGTAACTGTATACAGAGCCCCTAGAGTACAAGGACTAAGCTGTCCAACATTATCAAATATGCTAATTATAACGCATTTAACGGTGGCGCCTCACTAGTCGACGCAAGATCACTCGCACATCAAATACGAATCTAACCAATTAAAGTCCATGAATAAATTTACAATGATTCTGAGTGTCCAAATTTGAGTAGTTACAGCTCATTGATATATAATTATCAACTTGACCAATATTCTTAGTTTAATATCTAAAATAAGACCTGTTGCGATACATAGGAACTTGTCTTAGACTCGAATAACATCTTGACTTAGTAAAAGTGTGTTACAAAGAACATTATTGTAAGTGCAAGGACACTACAGCCCCCAATACATTTCTTTCCTCTCAAGTGCCATCATCTCTTTTACCTAACTCACTTTCACGAGTGAGACAACTGACACAAAACTCTCGACAGAGTGAGGCACACCTTTGTCGCTACACGGTACCGTGAGTATAATTAGTGTCACATCGAGTAGAGATAAGAGGCGCCCAAGGATAATAATCTATGACTTGTCAAAGAAAGTATCAATCCAGTATTACATTATTACACACATCAAAATGAACAAAAGGAGAATAAGCACATTGCTTGTGACTCTCTCCTGTAACTAGAGAGACGAGTGCCAAATTCTCTCCAACAAATATCTGGAGGGTCTGTACAATGGTTTGTAATCGGGCATCTTCGAAAACACCCAATGGATATCAAGGCATCATAATGGAAGACCATGAGTAACTCGCTTGCCAATAAGTATCGCATGCTGTATATTATACTCTAATTTTCTAGAGGACATCTACAAACGTGGTCGTGATAAATGCGTGCATTTGTTGATATTCAATTAAAAGTGGCAAATACGGTGATGTATGAAAAATTTATAGCACCAAGTGTATGTACGTAGATAAGCCTGCCTACAGGTGTGTATAATTTCTACGTTAGTATAACGAGGGTGGTCATTTCCAGTGAGTGGACTCTTAATTTTTTTAATTACTTATTATAGAATAAAATACATATGTTTATATTATTTTGTTGCAAGTAGAGATTCTGGTCCATTCCTATACGATTTAGTCAGAGGAGCGAGACAGTAGATATTATGAAAACATGACAGGTCAAATCCATCAAGCTCAAAGAGCTGGACACCAGTCAAAAGATTTTCCTAAACATTGTTTAATCACACATAAATTTCAATCAGCCACATTTTGTTATAGTGGTAAGCAGTCGTGCACTGGGGTACCATGCTAGCGTGCTAAAGTGCCCTCTTGATGTCAATAGCAAAATATATAGTTGTGTCAGTTAATAGTTCATCAGTGCTGGTGTGGCCTTGCAGTGCACAACCTCGTAATTCAAATTACAAATTCATGTATAATTTCGACAAATCAGGATACAGTAGGAGTACAACTACAATAATAAACACAAGGTGTCCTGGTGCAAACACAATACTGGACAGTAAACTGCTCAAGATATGATGAGGAGTGAAGTAAGCAACAGTGTATGTTACTTTTAAAGGATAGTAGTGATTTTTATTAAGGTGCGACAATTAATGAAAACATTTTGCACAACAAGAAGAAGATTTCTTCCATCGTTGACAAGACACATACCCATAAAATAATTTTGAGATGGCTTTGGTAACTCTCAGATAATGACGCGCTGAAATAATAAAAAATGAGTAATTCAATAAATAATGGATTTTCTTGTGGTTTTTCTGTTTCTGTTTTGGTGCAGCGCCAAGTAAGGACAATCGCTAGCAGTCTTTTTCTCGCGGTTACAATATTCAGGTTTAACATCTGGTGACCTATGAGACCTACTGGCCTGATTTAATCGCGTACTTCTAGTCTCCCTCCACCCACCACTGGCCTACTCCTGTATTTCCTCCCCCCCACACACACATGTGCAGCGCTACAAAGCCAGGACAGGGTAATCCCAAAATTCCATAGTTGCCACATGTGTGTTATGACATTTGTTGCATGCAATATTATTTTATACAAATTATTGTTTTTATTTAAAGTGGGAAGATATCGGGTGTTGTTTGGGACGGACCCCCCCCCCCCCAGTGTGCTTAACTTGTCAAGCTCTGATCCATTCTACGCTTCGAATGTGCCTTAATACAGGCTATCAACACTATTCGTTTAACCAAATACTTCTCTCTATAGATTTGCCTGTAAACATGAAAATGCATCAAACAACAAATTATATAGGAGCAAGGCATTCAAACATAAAGATGAAATTACTCAAGCTGCTCACAGAAATGACATTCTAAATGTACTATCATGTAACACGTTTAGTACTGTGGATAAAAGATTATTTATATGATTTATATCCATGCTTATTTTGAGTTTTACTAAGTTGGATTTCTATGTGTTTTCCGTCTAAAAAGCACGAGGAAGTATTCAAATCTAGGGAGGTCCAGATAGTGAAGGTAAGAAATGATGTATGACAATGACTTAACATGATATATTGGCGTTGTGATCATTGTTCGAAGATCAAGTTACTAAACCTTCTGTGTGCACATCACTCGGAACGTATTTATCAATGAGAGTCTGCCCTTGACAGTCCATCCTTTGCCAAATGCCGTCCAATAAAGATTAGTTCATAATTCCTGGGCTGTTCCTGTGAGCCTATCAGCGAGCTGAAGGCGGGCTAGAGAAAGATCACGTTCATTATAACGATTTCGATCATGTAGCCAACCTTTGTGTTGTTTGGCAAATATATTTGAAAGAGATATTTGGTCTCTCCATGTCACGACTAATATGCCTATCAAAAAAACTTGGGGGTATTTTGGAAAAATGGTTAACTTACTCAAAGAATGCGCACGGATTAGTGGTTTAAACAAACTAGCAACAACAAAATGTTTTAAGCACATAGTAAACATAAGAAGTGCACAGAGAGATATTATTAATGGAGTGACTGTCTTGGACCATATTTCGAATAACTATCCTCAATTACAATTGTCAATATTTATTGTTATCACTGTAAGTTATTTTAATTTTTTTTTTCATCTATCATGGTGCTTATTATTTATTGTATATTCACTATGAAATAACTAAAATTTGATGAACTGGCTAATAGCACATTATGTGTAGCAGTTGGAAAGAAGAAATGTTGTGTTTGGATCTAATATCCTTAGTGTAGACTCCCCTGCACAGATTTATGCTGAATTGTAATTACAGGCAAATGATAGCGAAAGCTAACTCTTTAGAATCAATACCCATTCTAAAACCGGAACTTGTTGTTAATAATTTACTGAATACAGGTAAATAAAACTTTGTTTTAGCATTTTGAAATACAGTTGATATTGTCTTGTGCTCAGATGTTTTTTAATCTACTTTCAACAAGTTAAAAATGTTCAAACTTAAGCCAGTATATTTGTAAGTTGTTAAACTTACAAAAGTCATCAACTTGTAACATTACCAAGACTTTAGAGAGTCGATTATACGTTTAAATCTTGTTTGTTTGGAAAGTACTTGATAAGTGATATCAGATTTCGTATCGCCCATCAGTATTCGCTCTTAGCAGGTAAGATCGTGGAACCGGACTCTGATAACATACAATGATACTCTGAACGCGTGTGTAGTGGAACATTCAGACAGAGCATATGCCTCTTGCGCGCGAACCACCATCATCTACTTAGCACCCTCTAGATTTGCACATAGGAAAAATTGTTGAATCGTCTACGTCCGTGATGGTAGAAAGAAAATATATTCACAGACACTAGAAATAACAATAAGACATTTTAAGTACTAGGGGTCAGAGCCCAAACAATGTTGTCATTTGAAAAGATTTAGGTGCATAGATAACCTTTAAGTATATTATCTAATCTAAAATATAGATTAGCCTAAAATTATGATAAATGATGTTGAATAGTTAATTTTGTATTCTTTTGTTGTGATATTAAAATAACGGAATATACTCATTTCATCCATGCTGTGTTGACTCTATGTCCATTATATTTTATATTAGTTTTTGATGTGATGTCATTGTATATAAAATAAAAGGTCGACTAAGTTGATTTAAACTCAAACTCAAACAGGCTTGCTGCTATGAAGTCCTAAATATATCAAAAATTGGCATTACACAACTACACGCAACACACACATTGCACAAACAAGATAAACATCAAGAATGGGGCAAACACTTCTCCTATGAATAATTGGTTAAACAGTTGCATACCATATTAATGTTTCTGTTTTTCTGTTGTGAGTTAATTTTATTTTAACTAATTGTTTTGCGCGCTAGAGTAAATTTGCATCAACATATCCAACTTATTAATCCATGGCTATTTGCATTTCTCCTAATGACAATGTAAGGATCTAGGAAATCTTCATCTGGCATTACACGCTCTGCTTGCGGTTACTTAGACACATAAGGACATGTTTTATAACAGCATCCTTTGGCCTCATTGCCTTCAGCATTTAGCCTAAAATTTTGCTGACTAGCAATTTGGTATAGCTCAGAGCCAAGAGTAGAATACAAAGAAAAATGTGTTTATTCGAATTAATGGAAATTACTGAGTTTGAACCTGAATTAAGCAAAGGGGATAACAACATTTAAAAGTTGATTACTGCGTATAGCAAGTGAAAGACAGATTTCCATGAAAATATAGTAAATAGATCTCGCAATTATGCCACATATTTTTATGTCCACTCACAGTTGCAAGCGAAATAAGCGAATAGGTTTATTTAGCCATCAATTGCCACCTGTATTTAGAATTATCTTTGAGTAATATTTCATGACACTGTTTTGGCAATTATTGCAGAAAAAAATAATTCATTCCGTAAACATACTGAACTATTAAAGAGAAATTACATGATTGGAAGTAGTACTCCATTAATACACAGTGATAACCAGACTCATGTACATGGTTTTTGCTGTGAAAATTTCAACAAAATAGTTTCAAGTTTAGTTTGTATGATTTTAAAACTCTCGACTCGGTTTTGAAAGCGTGCTTTAAACCATCTTCTTTCATCTTTCTAGTGAGGTAAACCACTGTTAGATTGATAGGATCTTGTTCATGTCTGAGGGGAAAAAAATAAGAGAGAAGGAAAGAAAAAACAATCTAACAATCAAACTCTGAGCAGATGTTTTCGGGAAAACAAATGACAATAATTATTAGAATTGTGTTTGTCTCTGCTTGGCTGTAATTTGAGTAATGTTAGACTTTGACTAAAATTCACTAGGTGTATTTTTCCACAGAGAATTTCTGTTGTCAAGAAGCCACAGTGACCAGAACGCCAGACCTCTGGCTTAGGGTAGTCTTAACATGCGGGCAAAGGAAAACCAAACCATACACTGCCAGAAAAACACCATTGTTCAATTGTTCATAGCAGACAGTAATTTGCAGTTCAAACAAACACATGTCAAAATCCAGAACTGCAAAAATCAAAACAAGATCGAGTTGGATATCACTCCTTTGCATTTTGTTGAGGCTCTTGGAACACATCTTGCCAACATTCTGACAATTGGAATGTGTTGATGGGTAAGACATGTGGTTTTGACCAAGCAGCGAATTAGAAGTGTGGTAAACATCTTTCTGAAGACACTGTATTAGGCCTTTAACAAAAGTTGGGTCAAAATTAGGATGGGTTTGCTGATCAATTCATTGAAATTACTGATATTAAGAAAAAATTATATTGCAAAATCAACACATTGGGATAAAAGATTTTTATGACTGTAGTCTATGTGTACACATACTTGTTGGATAAACTTGAGCACAAACTTGAGCACACTAATTTAGTACTTGTTTTTTTTTAATACATGTAACATAGGCACAAACTCTGTTTTAATATGTCAATTATTTCAATTCTGTTTTTCTGCACATTTCAGTTTTGTCCAAGTGCCAATTTAGTAGTCCAAGGCTGAATACATGTAGTAGGTACTGTTCATGCCTAATGTTGGCAATTTCTTTAAATACAATTTCTGTGACATAAAGTTGTAAATAGACTTGAAATATTGGTTGCTGGATATGGGTAGAAAAAAAACCCCAGCAGAAATGCTTTGTACAGTGTACTTCGCTCAGATGTCAAAACTGTATCCTACATACCATCTGTAACGATGACACAAAATAAGCGGAAATCTGAGGATTTGTTTAAATTGAAGATCCCACCCCCTAGAATAAGTGGAAAAAAGTTGTGAAAACTGCCATTTTTTATTTGATCATCATCGTCATTGATTACATTGTTACTACTAATCAGAAGTCAAAGTTGAAAGGCTGTAATTTTCTTTGGAAGAAGCAGTTCTGTGGAAATGCTTTCTTAAGAGTATGAAACTTGGCTGGGAAACATACTTTGTGCACACAATATCCAGAGTCTTGCAATTGTTGTAAGTTGTAATTGTATGAAATAATAAAAAATAAACTTTGGGATAGTACTGAATTTGCTGTCTAAATTTATCTTTGCCATATACAAATAAAGCATTATTTTCTCAAAAAATTTGTTTTGGAAAAAATTGTAATGAGGAAAAATGACATCTAGACATTCTTGTTCTTGTAATATCACCCTCTTATATAATTGCAAGGTTCTTACTTCTTTTAACTTAAAGGTTATTGTCCCTCAGTCTACTTTGTGTATGATTCTTACCGTTAGTTCTATTTTGTAGAAATGCAATGGGAATGGAGACATAGTAGGAGATATCTTGTGTGGAGTCTGTGGAAAATGTGTGTTTTATCAAAATCGAACCGTCTCCAACGGGTTGAAATATGTTTGGTCTGTGTCCTGTTAACTTTGTAGACATGATCAGTGTTTTCTCCTTTGTACAGGATCCCCAGGAAGAACCGTGCCTGGTCACTCCCCCCAAAATCATGTGGCTTGCCCACACACACATCATGCACTTCCTCCTTACTGTCAATCATGAATTCAATAAGTATTAATTTTACATTTAAAGACATTGTATAACAATGTTTCCATTTTTAAAAATCTGAGCTACATGATTCCCCATGCTACATGTACTAGTGTCTCTGATACGGTGTAAAAATGAAGCCCTGAAAAAATAGCAGTTTAAAACGATCATTAAGTGTTTTAAAAAAGTGAAAATCATCGAGAGACCATTCCAGCTTTCCCTCATAGACTGCTGTGTTGCAGAATTTCCTATTGGCTGAGAATAATTAATGTGCCAATTTGTATCTGCACATATTGTACTAGTAACAGCATAACTGTCCAAACTTTTGTGATCTAGGATGTTTATTTGTCCATTCAAACACTGTCAGATATGTCAGATAGCAAAGTTCGACAATTTTTTTAATGGGTCTTTCACAGTGTTATATAGCATCTTTAAATTTATTAACCTTTACCCAAATCCTAGTGAGACCACTAGCCCATGATTCTGGCTGTGTCTTGAAAGATGATATCCATAAATTTGACAATGTTATCTATTTTTACCTTTTTAGTACCAAACTCAGTATTCCGCATGCAGTCTATAGAGTTTTGATGAAGTTGTACCCAGAGGGTTAAGGTGCAAACTTGATAGAAAATAAATGAAGATGAGTGTGATCAGTTAGTGTCACGGACAGACATTTTCAAAAATGATCATTTTTGAAGGCCTAAAGAAAGTTTAGCAATATTGACTACCTCTAGTGATAGCCTCCACAATAAATCAAAAAGCAACCCTTCATATCTGATCACTTTTTTCGTTAGGTTTTCAATAATGGTCATTTTTTAAAGTGACACTAACTGATCACACTCAGATATAAAGTGACATATACATGTATCTCTTCTCACAATTGTAACATGTCATTGTCTTATTAGGCATAATGCGTATCATTGCCTCTAATTGCTTCAGGCCAAATTCTCTATTATGCAATCAGTACTTCCTAAGGACAATGGATATTTCCTTGTTAATTCTGAAGTTGTTTCTGTCACCGCCGCCCCCCAGCCCAGCCCACCCCCTCCAAATCAAGTTTCCTAATTACATTAAATCAATTTTCCAACCATTAACCGGGTGTGCCCTGTCTTTCCGTACCATGATGCCAAAAAACTGGCTTGAAAGCAGCAACCCCAGTGAGCCGTGTCAGTAGACGTAAGACGGCTGTGTGACGTGAATTTTTGTCGCATTGCGAAAAAGCTTGACTGTAAGATTGTATGAACAGGATAGATAACCAGCAAATGCGTAGCTTGCTAGCTGTTGCTGTTCACATTATCAAATCTACTTGTAAAATTATAAAATCCTCTTGGGAAAGAAAGCACATATTTTTTGCCAAAGTTTGAGGTAAACTTTGTGAGACATATATTTTCTATGGAGTAGACGTGTGCGTATATATTGACGTAAGACTGCTGTATCATGCTGTTCAATCAGCAAACAATTTACAGTGACACATCCAGATACGTTATGATCATTTCCAAAGTCCTGAGATCTCTTCTGAGAAATAACCTATTGGGGATTGGGCCTGACATAGCCTTCCCAGTAACATGATAGTAAAACTAGACTGAAGTATGAATGAATATCATGGAACCACCAAAAAGTCGCGGGGGGTAAATTTATGCCAGGGCTGAAAATATGAGTAATGGGTCAACATGTTCGATTTTCAGTTTTTGATATTTTCTAAAAGTGCAACTCTTCTTCTACCGAAATATGAGGTTTGAAAGCATAACATACAGTTGTATTTTGGGCAAATTTTCTAGACCGATGTTGTTTCGGTTGTTGCAGGTTTCCATCCGACAGCATGAAAAATGTATGCGAAGGACAGGCCAACAACTTTTACACTCCATAACTTTTGAATGGAGTACACTGGTGTATTAAAACTTAAACACAATAATAAAAAGGACCTAATTAATATGTCTGCTAAGTTTGAAGGTAATTTGATAATCCCTTCACAGTGATTGCTATGGAGTTTCAAATCCCCTTTTTGTTCCCCCGCACTTTGTGCCGCATGTCCAAATGATAGAATAGATCCTTAACTTCAAAGCCGTTTTTCTCAAAAGTAACATCTGAACGGATTGAACATTCTGTCTCTTATTATAAAGGGTTAGGAACATCCATTTTTGACAAATTATATATCATTTTTAAAGCTGAGAGTCTTCTCTATCAGAATCTGATGTTAACTGAAAAATCATCCGTGGCTACTTTTTGTTGGTTTTGTGATGCACGGTCGCAAATGAAACATGACAGAAAAGGTCAAGGCTCTTTTGTGTCCTGCAACCTAGTTTTAACGACTTAGGAAGATTGATGGGCATCAGTGTTTTACTTCAGTTTTCATAAAAAAAATTATAATATTGCCATTTTAGGTCTAGTTGCAATATTGTTACAGAGAACACTTCAATTTGAAGTTAACCTCAATTATAAGACTCTGACTTAGCATTATGCCTTGACCACTTTGTTAAGGGTTTGTGTTTGTCCATGCACTATCCAGTCTACATGTAGACCTATCTCGGTAGTACAGCCACGAACTTTAGATGTGCTGTACAAGTTTGACATGTGTGTATATTACTCCCGTGATGTGGAGAAAGTTTATTTATTTATTTCATATATTTAAAAAGGGTAGCCCATATCAGTACAATAATTTCTGGTTTTCGTTGGGGCCCTTTACAAGTTACAATTCGCTGCCAAAGTGTGATGTAACTTGACCTCGGGTCACGCTCACTTCCTTGACAATGGTTCACACACTTTCCATAACAACGTATCACTCATACAGTTTACACGGAAACTTCGCTATGACTGCCTGGAAATTTCCCTCAAAATCAACAATTGTAGCAAAATATAAAGCAAAAGAGCATATTTCTATGAAGGATAAGTTGTCTGAGAACACACTCCAGTACCTGAAATTCCTTAATTTTGTCTGCGTTTCGGATAATTACTCGTGAAAATAAGACATTTTTCCGTACATGTATTGACACGACGGCCATAGCGAACTCACGGCCGGTTCAGTGTTCATATCGCGCTCACGCATCGCGTGAACCAATTACCATGGTTGCGGCTGGTTGACCTCGGAGTGACGACACGACTATGGCAGCGAATTGCACAAACTACATAAAAATACATTTCAAGGTAAAAGTTGGGGGGGGGGGGGTGGTGTTCAATCCTAAACTGGATATGCACATCAAAGGCATGAAGTTCTGATATGGTTTCTCATGATAAGATAAAGATGATGACGATGATGATGATGATGATGATGATGATAAAAATAATAATGATAATAATAAACAACAACAATGTAATAGTGGAACTGAGCAGGCTATGTCTGTGTGAGTGGAGTTTCAGTTGAAGTACATTAGTTAGTACTGATATTCTACTTGTATAAGAAACAAACTAAAAAAAATGGAGCTTTGGCATACCCTCTTTGGATCCCATCCTAACATGGCAGTAGTACCAATTAATTAGTAGGTGGTGCACATCTATATTCTTGTTCCCACAGTATAAAATGAATCCAAAACCAAAATCATTTTGAGATATATTGATTGAGAGAAAACCTATTAATTAGCCCACATTTGTGAGCCCACAACATAATGTACATGATATTGTAAATGTACATAGCAACTTACAACAAAATACACATTGCAGTTTGGCTGACATTTACTGGTAGGTCCAGATAGTAGTTAGCCAGGAGGATAGAAGAAATCATAGCAGTGAAGTTTGTTCTAACGACCACAACATCAATAGCAACAACATCAATGAGGAATGCATAAATTTCAAGATGGTATCAGAGATTTAAAGGCCAATGACGTGATTGTATAGATGTCAAAAGGCCTCAAGAACCAAATGAGTTGAAACATTACCAGTATATACACTGGCTAGAGTGTGTTGTATATTCGGGCTGGAAGGATTTTTTTTGGTTTACTTCAGGAGAAATAATCAGTATTTATTAAATTTGAAATTAAGAAAGTAATCTCATAGAAAGCTTCACAACTAGTAATTACACCATCACAACCTTTTCTGATAGTAAATTGTACAGCCAAGAGGAATTGTGTGACTATGAAGTTTTTACATCCAAAATTTAAGCAGTAGACTTGATTCTGGGAGCACTGTATCATCAATGAGGAGTTGATGATTAGGCCTAAAAAAATTGTTGTATTGGAGTAACGGCTCACTGAAAAATAGGGTCGGTACGGCTGTGTGTGTTTTTTTTTAATGGGCCACTATCAGCGCCCAATGCTTTCACTTTATAAAATATAAGCCTACAATCGGCCAATTCGTAAGCCGCTATTTCTTGCTATCGTTCATCAATGACATCATTCAAGCCAAAGTTAAGGACACTGAAAATAATTTTTTGCCCAAGTGTGTCCGTTTTCTTTACTGCGTAAGACGCCATGTTGAGGTAAACAGCTCGATCGTCGCTAGCTACATGTAGTTAGCGCAGCTAGAGGCTATAGCTGCTAGCGAGGCTCCATATAGAAGCGCACGAAGTGCGTTGTACGCGCGCATACGGCGGGAAAATCGCTGTTCTGTCCGCAACACTTCGGGGTTTTAAATTCGATCCCAAAGTCAGCACAAAGAAAGAGAAAAAACGTAGGGTCGGGGATATTTTTAGGGTCGGGTACAACAGTTTTTTGTTTTAGACCTTAGTTCCAATCTTACCAGTTCCTTGTAAAGTCAGCTGTTTTAAGAAGATATGGGAAGAAGCAAAATTCATCTTCAATCTGCATTAGATGGACAAGAGAAAAATCATTATTTAAAATGTAACATGTCAAACCTAGTCATCCCACATGTTACCACTCCTTAGACAATTTTACTTTTAGCTATCACTATATCACCATTATTACTGTAGGTAATTTGTGTTAGTCTGAGTAACTCTTTCACAGATGTATACACATTTTACCCCAGAGGACATTAACACACTCAAAAAAAAGAAAGAAGCAAGTTCCTCTAAGGCATCACAGATTTATTACACTGGCATTCTGGTCAATTCCCAGAATACTAGCATTCCTGATCGCATGCCTACCCTATTCCGGGCACGGTAGCATTATTGTAGTGCCAGGAATGGGGTGATTTGAAATATCTGGCATTCTGCATGCGTCGGGAATGGGCCCATTAAACCTCTATTCATCACTGGGAGAGGATTAAATGGGCCATTTTGGTTTAGGAGGACAATGACATTGGTGCTATTGTGTAAGGACAATTGGCTTAAGCTGGCATTCCAGGAATGATCCTGGAATGGGGGCATGTGGAATGCGGCTAGAATGGATAGGCTTTTAAGCCCGTGTTCTGGGAATGGTGATGGAATAGGGGCATTCCCACTGGGGCCAGAATGGGGGCTTTAAAGATAACAAGGCATTCTGAACCCCTTCTAGAATGCCAGTATAATAAATCTGTGATGCCTAAGACTCGTATTGGCTCGTATAGACAAACAAGCAGCAACAACAACATTGATTTGCTATGAAGGCCAGCTAGTAATTGCTCCATGGGGGTTTGTTGAGAATGTAGAGCAAAGAGTTGCAAATAAAATAATTATCTGATTTGGACATTGACCATGAGTTTACTGCAAATTAAGGAAGATGCATGGCTTGTTATAAATAGATTATTTTGCTTTGAGATTAATTCCAAATTTCCTGATTGCTAGAACTTTTGAAATATCTGGCCAGGGCCCAACTTAAAATTGCTAAGACATATGGCTATGGTTATTATCTCGCGAATCTTTTATTTTATTTCATGAGATTAAACAAAAAAAACTATGAGTAAACAGATTTGTCCAAAAATGTGGAAACTGAATTTTGTGCTGGATTAGGGTCCTTGTAGAGTTACAAGTAATAGCAGATAGCCAATTGCTTTAACACCCCCCACCAAAAGTGAAAAATTTGTTTGATTGCGTTCACTACTCAATGATTTACGTTAGGAACCTACAGTGTACCAGTATGCTGAGAATCTAAATTTTGGGGATGAGGTATGACTTCCTCTGCCCCTGAAGTTTAGGGAACTCTTTTATTTGATAGCAAAACACTCCTTCTGGAAAAGAGATTTTTATTGCAGGTATGATATGATGCTGAATCCCTGTTATAAGGTATTTGTGTTGAAATATGAAGAGGGGGTGCAGCAGGAAGATGGAAAAGGAGAACGTAGAAAAGAAGGGGGTGGGTCTCTTTTCCCCCCAGGAAGGGGGAGGGGGATTTCCACATTTAAGCTCACATGTAGTATAGGCAGTGGATGAATTCCTGATATTACTCAGATACAATGTACAAAGTCATAATGTCAAATGTAAAAACAGCTTTTTCTTCTTTCCACAGAAGTTGTACATTCCCAATTCTCTAGAAAGGCGCAGATGAATGTAAAAATTGATATATTTTCATGGAAATATGTGCTGTCTTGTTGTGAACTCTTCGCAGACACGTGGGAACAAATTTGTCAGTAGGAATCGTAAGGAATTGTATCCCTCTGCTGTTTGTTGTGTGGAAGTGACTTCTAATGACGTTATTGGATGAGTTTCAACCCTCCTACGGTCTTGCTCGAGAAGAGACACACACAAAAAATCTGCACTCGCGCTGTGACAATGCAACCCCATTGGAATTCGTTGGCTTGCATTTTTGAACTTCCTGACACACAAATTGTTGACTTGTTGACTTGGCATTCATGCAAATTAAACATTTCCTTTCATAATTGTTCAGATGATTGCAGCTTGTGGCTGTAAAAAAGAAAGTGAGAAATATCACTAACCGGGTGGTGATCCAACTGTTCATGGCTGTGAGCGTAACATACAAATTTACAGTGTACACCTTGTAGTTTTTGTTTATTTCATTTTTTGTTATTTTATGGTGTCATTCAAATTGGCAGTGTACACCTGTAGTTTTTGTTTATTTCATTTTTTGTTATTTTATGGTGTCATTCAAATTGGCAAACACTTAAAATTGGGAGAAAAGACCCAAATCTCAAATTGTTACAGATTGCTACAAAATTGA
>JZLH01S0476722.1:60090-77590 GCA_001188425.1 Eucidaris tribuloides
TGGTCTTTCATTTTAGACGGTGATGTCAAAAACTACAGTAATAGTGGCAATTTTAATTCATCGCTCTGGCAGTTAAATTAGGTCTTTTTCCACTCTCTTAAATTTTTAGCTCGCAAAGTTTAGGCTCCGAAAAGGTGTCGGCCTAATCACACCCCTTAAGGAGTGGGAATGAGCCGCCGTGAATTTAGAGAGTAGGTTTACATGCCTAAACTTATTTTTATGCTAAGAATTATCCACCACTTAACTTTCCGTACTTTTATGATTTTATACTTTAAAACTGTCATAATAAAACCACATTGTGTGTATTTATTATTATTTGTATTTTGACTGTAAAATAGCAAAGAAAGAAAGAAAACAGGGAAGAAAGGATTCAACAGATGGATCGTACGGAAAGGTTTAAAGAAAATTATGCCATAGACTCTTTCTTCAGAATGATTTGAAAACGCATCGTATTATACAAAGTCTGGTTTTGAGGTATGGTGATATATCGTACAAGTGGGTTCGATGGATTATTTTACTTTCTGCATGTTTTTTCTCGCCTGCAAGGGACGTATTGCTTTCCGGGCGCATTATTACGGCAATTTCTTCAGATTTTTTTGACATCAATAATTATTTGTTTTGTCGCATTAAAGGTGGTATTTACCTGTTAAACGTTTCTCTCTTTATTTTGCTAGGGCTTCTTGTGTTTTGTTTTTTGAGATGTTGGGGATTTGCGGTGTCGCCTTTTCCACACACCCACTAAATATGTGACGTTCATTAACATCAATTATCTTAACTTTGTTTTTTTTTTAATACATTTCCACTTTTTCTACCGTTTTTATTATCTGAAGCCATGTGGAACAACGCAAGTTTATTCAGTCCTTAATCCAGCGCGTCTGTGACCTTTAAATTGATCAATTTTATTCACAATAGTATTCAGCCCTAGTACTATTATATACAAGTCGTGAGTTGTCTGCAGAAGGGCCCTATCATATGTTCCGCAGAAGGGCCTTAATATGAAATTGCTGTAGCCTTGAAAACCATTGTTTCTTGTTCGCATGGAATCAGAAGTAGTGTGATATCTTAGATCCTTCTGCAGTCTCTGAAGTACCAATATCAAATCAAGGCAATATTCGCTCAAATAAGACAAAATCTATTATATTCCACATAACTAAGAATCTTGCGTATAGGTTGGCCAAGAGGTTGGTACGTGATAAAAGCTAGTTTCTCTGTCAGATCACTCGGAGAAGAAAAAGTTTCGTTGCAGCTGATAGGATAGTAACATTGATAGTCGAGTGTAAACGCCACTTATTTCGCGCGTACTCAAGATGTTGATAATTGACCGCGTAAGGGACTGTGTGTAGCTGAATGGCATCAGCGAAACAAAAAGTACCTAACACCATCTCGGCAGCGCGCGTATTTCTGAGCAGCCAATACGCGACATGCATGAACGCCAACGCGCACGGTGCCGCGCATGGAACGTCGAGCCCAGGTGTGATGCTGCCGCAGCAGCCAGGTGTTGATGGGGGGGGGTGCGTATTCCAGATTCGAGCGCCAAATGTCTTCTTTTAAAAGAGAAATGGGTCAATCGCCTTTTTGTTTCTTTGGATAAATAGCTTTCCGATGCTGGAATATAAAAGCAAATAATCAACTTTTGTCAGGGCAATGAGACAAAACATCACTTTCCTCGGGATCCGAAATGTATACGCTATCTTTCCTCAGCTTCGCCTCGGAGAAATAGCTACATCCAGATCGCCCTGCGGAAGTGATAGTTTGTCCGCATCACCGTTTACAACGTTGATATTTGCTTTCACTATTTAAGGACCCTTCTGGCCGAGAACAATCTAGCGAATCTGTGGACAACCGACGAATGTACTTATCAGGACGACTAGACGAATCAACCTGAATAAAATGCACGGAATCACATTTTCAAACAACGTGACTTGGAACATCGATCCCTGGACATACTCGTGGTTACTACGCTCAAAAAAAAATACAAACACACAGACTGGCGAAGGGGAGTACTTGAAAAATGGGTCAGACCTTAACAAAACTAAGCCCGCAATAGTGAATTTTAGGGCACAGTTCTGCCTTAATGCCAAGTGTTTTGCATATGGTGTTCTACGCTCTGCGATCAACGGCCCACTTCAGTAACTATGGGTGTCTGTAGTGTAGACACTTTGCTCCCATACCCCCCCCCCCTTCCTGTGCATCCAATTAATCCATTTGTACTATCCCAGAATACAGCGGTACATGTAAAATTCAGTTACATTGACATTTCTCATATCTTAAACGAAGAATTGTTTCCTGGCATCAGGGGCGGCGAACGTATTTTCGTTTGGGGCGGCGGGCAAAGACGAAAAAAAGGCCACTTTATATGTCAAAGATGGGCATTGGGCGCTAGGAAGATCCCATCAGATTAGGTTTCAGCCTGGCAGTTGTGCTGTTTTTTTTGCGGCAATCCAACTTGAACAAAAACCTTTTTTGAAGTGGTTCCAATCATTTAAAATATGTTTAAATGTATAGACATACCCGCGAAGGGGCAGAGCGTAGGCGAGCGAGCGTGTTTGGGAAAATTTAAAAAGTTTTAAGTTGTAAACTCGCTTGTGGTCTTATCTCGGCGCTAATTACCAAGCACTGAAATTTTTGTAGTGTTTTAAAAGTAAGATGAAGGAAATACGGTCTGTTAATGAAACTTTCCTGCCTTGAAGTAGCCTGTTTCTTCGCGGTAATGTAAGCGAAAGTTAAGGAAGATTGTTCTGTCATTAAAACATGAAATATATCTACTCCGGCGACGCGAGCGTTGGAAAATTTGGAAATGTTAAGTTGTATAACTCGCTTTGTGTCTCATTCTGGGCGTTAATTACAGCACCTGAATTTTATTAGTATTTTAAAAGTAAGATGAGAAATACATTCTGTTTAGATGAACTTTTCTGCTTGAAGTAGCTGTTTCTTCCGCAGTTTATGTAAGGAAGGAAAGAGATTTCTTGATGCATTAAAACATGAAAATAATCTACTCGCGATGCCGAGCGTCTAGCGAAGCCGAGCCGGTTTTGGAAAAATTTAGAAGTCTTCAAGGTGTAAACCGCTGTTGTGCGTCTATTCTGGCGCCTTAATTACAACTCAAAATTTTTTTTGCGTGTGTTAAAAGATGAAGAACCATATAGATTCAAAAACAAGATCTTAAATCAATGAGCAAAACACTTAAAGCGGGGCAGCAGATGATTAAACACGGTAGCGTTATTGAATTAGTAAATAGAATACACAGTCATGATGCCACACTGTGAATACGCGAAGTTCTGTTAAAGAAAAAGGGCCATTCTCTCAAGAAGTGAGTTTCATTTTGTTGAGAGATTAAAAGGCGACCGTCAGGAAAGTATCCCTCACGAAAAACTTTTTTTTCGCTGAAGAGCATATAACATAAGCGCCATGTTTTCAAGGAAAAAGACTGGAGAGGGCCCAATTTGCCACCCCGAGGGCCACTAAATGAGACGCCAAATGCCTTTTTCAGGCACATAATGTGCCTCTTCGCATTGGAAGTCATTCTCTTAATCTACGATGGAGTCAGTGGCCCAAAAAAAATACAGTAGAACAAACAAAAACAAAAATATAAGAAAATCACCTTTCAGTGACGAAAGTCCTTATTTCAAATAGGTTCCACTTCTACTCAGTATGCGTACAACCAAAAGAAGCGCACATTTAAACGTAGAAAAAATGGCATTATTTGTCTTTAAGTGAAAGGGGGGCCGGTAGTGTGAGCCAAACAGTAGCGAGAGCCTAATTTACTTACCCCAATGAGGGCCATTACACGAGATACAGTCCCCCTTTGTCTGCACAAAATGTTCATTGGACATAATTTACCCCAGATGATGTCCTTTCTCTGTATTTGAATACATGTCGCGCCCCGTCAGCGGGCGCCGCAAACAAGAAAGAAAATGAATGTAAAATCATGAAAGAAAATATAACATAATAATAAAGGAGAATCGCCTCCATCGACAAAAATGAGTAGATTTTAAAAAAAAAAAGCGAATTTCACAAAGGCACATTTCATTTTGAAAAAAGGGCACATTTTTTCTTATCCGAATTTTTTTTTTTGGAGGGGGGGGGGCAAGCTGCCCCCCCCCCCCCCGGTTCCGCGCGCCTGTCCTGGATGCTTTCCACTATTGACAAAAATACTAAATTAACATCTATCAAAGATAAAAAGGACCCTTTTTGGACTGTTATTTAGCTTCTTTATTCAAACGGAATCCAATAGTTTAAATGATCAATGCCAGTTGGCATATAGGTACAGATTTATGTTGATTTGAGCAGTGGCAATTTGAGGATGCAAAAATAAAAATCGTCAAAAATATTTTGGAAATTGCAATCTTTGCTGTCAGTTTGTTGCACATTGTTGCTAACTATGTGAATGGGACTAGATTGATACTTTTTCCCTCGACATGAATCTTATTTGGTATAAATTTTTTTTGCAAACCTAAAATATGCACTCACTTATTCTTACTTTTGTTAATAATATTGTAATGTAAAAAAAAAAGTCACTTGACAGAAAATCATTGCGGCTTTTTTTAGTGCTAAATTCATGAATTTAGGTCTTTTTCGCACACCGCTAAATGGTTTTGCCCCCCTCGAGATTTTTCCTGGCGCCCCACCCCTGCACGCTGTAGACCCAAAATGTTAAATAGCCGGTAACGCCTCCTATGGAATTATGAATTGACTTTTTTCGTTCATCACCTAGACACAACCCCAAATTGGTGGTGGAAAGGTCTAGCTATGACAGTAAACTACAATTAAATTCTCTTTTTTATGTTTGGTTTTCCAACATTCTTTTACTTAAATTCGCATAAAATGTCTTTGCATTGATGAAATGGACTCACTGGCTGCCATGGTGTGAAGAACAATCAAATAAACAAGCCGCATGTTTCTTTTTTATTTGCTTTGGTACAACTTTGGGTGGGGCAATTGACGGCGTGACCGCAAGCCATCGGTTATAGGTCACGTCAGCGGTCGAGCCAACGTCTGCGCGCGAGAACATGACCCGCTTTATACCCACAAAAGTTGCGAGAAGAAGAAGTCGCGTACACGGCAAAGAAATGCACAAAATATCGCTGTTGTAAGTCGGTTTATGTGACTTGCATAACATCTTATCTTAGCCCTATAACGCACCAATAATGCCTAAAGGTAATGTTAGCAGAATATAGCAGCTCAATTTCAATCAATATCTTAACTTATTATGTTTACTTGCCGCCTTGCCGGCTAGCATCGGACTTGGAGACGGAATTTATATTCCACCAGAAAGACAATTTGGGGATCTATGTTTAGAGTATGTGACTCACTTTCACTGACCCATATGGTTCCTTCTATCATTACAAGCCGTCTTGATTGCATATCGATTCTCTCCACTCCAAATTAAATTTGACAATCGAAGGACTACTACAATCGATACGAAAAAACGTGGAGAAGACATTAGTCGTGCTTAGATTAGTTGTGCCAGTTTAAAGGCATCGTATAACAATTTTTCCAATTAAAAACATCTGAGATTTATGTTCCCCCTGCCTACCTTGTGTCTCTGATAAGGTCTAAAAATGAAGCCCCTGAAAAATGTGCCAATTCAAAACGATCATTCGTGCCTTTAAACAGTGAAAATCATTGAGCGACCATTCCACTTTCCTCCGTAGACTTGTGTATAGCAGAATTCTTTTATTAGCTGAGGAATAATTCATGTGCCGATTTTTATCCACATGTTTTGCTAATGACTGCATACACTGGTCCAAGTTTCGTGTTTCTAAAGTGTTTATTTGTCCATTCAAACAGTACACTGTCATGTATGTTCAGACAGCAAAAGTTTGGAAATTTTTAAATGGGGGGCGGTTCCACCACCTCCCCCCCCCCCCTCTGCTTATATAATGTCTCTTTTAGTGGGCGATTGTAAGCTGAACAAAATTTAAACCTTCCGTGTCGATTGATAGTTCATAATTCCTCCACTCTCATGGCCTTGTAGTCGCTATTAAAATCATTACTGCTTATGAGATCAGAGCCAATAGAGTGAGTGTTGGATAGAGGTTTATTATTTTATTTATTTCATTTGCTTCTTAACAGATTCCCATCAAAAACAGGTATAACCTCATGGTATTTTATTGCTTGCCTTCTACATACTGCTTGAAGGTATTTTTGGTTACACCAGCTTGCCTACCCTCATGAAGTTTGAGATTGCAAGTAGATGTTGCGCCACCAAAATCGTCAACTTTCGACCGCAAAGTCGTCAAATGACGACACAATCGTCGCCACATTCATGCGTCATTGTGACCTGTCGTCGAACATACTTCGTGACCTCCATACATGATGAGTGATACGACAGCGGCATGATGGAAAAAGCCTCATGCCTTAAGTAATTAATGTGCAAAGAAGTAATTTCCTTTATCAAAACTGCAATCATGATCGGAAACATATGATTGAATTTCCGACAAATGCAATTGGTATACTGATGTTTTGGATGCAGTTAATTTTTCTACTTTTCCATCAATAACTTCATAGTATATAATGGTGTTTTATTGAAATCATCGTTGCAGCCAAAGGCTGAAATTGCACATGATTTACCAATATATTACAATATATTACAAACAATTGACATTACAATTACACAACAGCTAAAATGATTTTTAAGTTTTCACATTGCTTTCATTTATGTAAGTAGCAGGGCCTATTCAATATTATAATTCATATCTAAAAGCAATAACATCATTAACCATAACGAAAGTGTAGATCCTAAAGCAAAAGTAAACTTGTATTACATGTTTCTATATTAATATCACGACCATTTTGAGTCGCCGGGAGATAAAACATCATTCCAAGAAATAGGCATAATCTGGATAATAATTAAAATGCGAAAAAATTTTTTTTTTTTTTTTTTTTTTTTTTTTTTTTTTTTTTTTTTTTTTTTTTTTTTT
Source organism: Eucidaris tribuloides (assembly GCA_001188425.1). Lineage (NCBI taxonomy): Eukaryota > Metazoa > Echinodermata > Echinoidea > Cidaroida > Cidaridae > Eucidaris > Eucidaris tribuloides. The sequence continues at coordinate 67,014 of JZLH01S0476722.1, forward strand.
TTTTTTTTTGTTTTTTTTTTTTTTTTTTTTTTTTTCACGTTGCATTAATGTATTCATTCAGCTTAAACACCAAGAGAGCATGTTATTAACACTTAACCAGTTAGAGGCAAATTGCTATAACAAGCTATCAAAAAATATCTTGCTTGATCACAATACAGCTATTCACGGCGAAGCATTCATGTGCCAATTAAAGCACTATGTATAAACTCGCATGCATTACCCTGCGACATTGTTTTTGTCATTGAATGTCCTATTCCCGTCCAAAACTAGGATAAGTCGATCTTATTTGCGTCAGGAGCATGTGAGTGTTTCATTTAAATCGAATTACCGAAAGCCGCTAAAGGAAAGCTCTTTGCTTTTTTTTTGTGCTGAATTACCACAACAATCTTGTGCACACTCATTGCCTTAACAGTCGCTCATGTTATCTCTTCATACACCGTGGTTAAAGTTAATATCGCGAAATATTGATTCTTGATTAGGACTACCTTTTAAAGACTATTTGAAATATATTTTATGAAAATCACTTTGGCTAAATGAAATAACAAACCTTTCTTTGACCAGCTTTCCCATTTTACAACTAAAATCAAAACAATTAACAGGACACATAAATCGGAAAACTTTTTCAACGCTAATCTTATATATCTCAGTACAATGACTATGATCTACATGTACAAGCGTGCTATCAAAAAAAATAGACAACTTAGAAATTTTTTTTATCATTTAAAAATTGTTTTCGTGCATTTTAGATTTTTTGTATCATGAATACTTTACTTGGACCTAAGCTATCTGCATGACACTGTTGTATTGAAAAGTATTTCACGCATGAGTGAGCACAACCCGCTTTTGTGCAATGGATTAAAAATGCGCATGTGCGCACAGAAGTGCTGCTCTTATGGCACATCAATGTTTGATGCCTCACAGACCGGTGCTGCAGAAGCTGCTCAACCGATGTGTACAAGATGAATCCTCAGTGCTCAGAGACACGAGCAAGAGCTAATAATCAATTTGTGAAAAAAAAGACAAAAATGAAGCACTGATTCAGACCATATACCCCCATCAAACAGAAAAGCAATGTGCATGTTTGCAAGATGAACTGGAATGAAAAAAAATGCATTTTCTTCTTTTTTAGGGCGTTGGGGGTTGGTAGATTGTATCTAAATTTATTGCTTTATTTTGTCTTTCTTGTCACAGAATTGATAAAATAAGCTCTTCCTGAGCATGCTGAGCGATTAGAATTGTAGCAAAAAATGAAGCAAACAATGATTCAGATACACCCACCCTATACCCTTCAAAAACAAAAAATGCCATTTTCTTTCAGCTTCAACAGTTCATCTTGCAAAAATGACATTTCCCTTTTTTAGGGGGTACTATCTGAATCATTGCTTCATTTTGCCTTTTTGGCCCACAAAAAGTGATATTACATCTTCTCTGAAGCATGCTGAAGATTCAATCCTGGCACATTAGGTGAGAGCTTCTGCGAGCACGGGGTGGCTTGAGGCATTTAAACATTGACTATAAGAACACAATTCTGTGGCAAATGCATTTTTGGCCTATGTGAACAAAAGTGGCCTGCTGTCACTCATGCCGTGCAAATACTTTCAATACCAATAGTGGCCATCAGATAGCTTAGGTCAAGTAAAATTTCATATCAAAAATAATCTCTAGATCATGAAATATCTGCGTAATTATATTTATTTTCTGAGTGTCTACTTTTTTTTGATTACACGCTGTATAATCATGATAAGGCAGTTAAGTACTTTACATCTAAACTCAAATACAGTGAGACATCTTCTTTTACCACATTAACACAACTCACATTATGTATGAGATGTTGTACAAAGTTCTATGAACAATTTTTCAAGTGCTTTATGTCTTTTTTTCTTCTTCCATGCCGTATTTGTCTCTTATTATTTACGTTTCATCTCATCATAGCATATCTATCATATCATATCATTTATATTTAAGGCTCATTGTAATTAAAAGGTAATAACATGATTGGTTTAGCTCAAAAATACCTAAAGAACCAACTGAGTTGCAAACGTATACCAGGATATATCTGCGTTAGAAGGTATATTCAGCTGGAAGGATTTTGTCTGAATTCGTATTACTAAAGGAGAACCAGCATTAATTTACCAGCTATTCAATTAATTTCTCGCATCCCTGCACAGACAATCTGATCCCATAGAAAGCTACACAACAAATTAACCTTAAAACTTGATCATAATTGTGCCAACAAAGAGGAACTTATGACTATGAAATTCTTTGAGAGCAGAAAATTTAAACAACACGCTTTTCTGAGAGAGCTTCTGCTTTAATGATGCACTACTTTCAATCTTGCCCATTTCCCTTTAAATAGAATCACGAATTCATCCTCTCTCTTGATTCTCCTTAAGTGAACAAACTCAAGACAAATCCTTCCAGGCAGGAGATCCACTCCAGCTGGTGTATATTTGGTATATCTTTCAACCAGTTTGGTTCTAAAGGCATTTTTTATTTCTCCCAATCATGTCACTGAGCTTTAACTCTTAATATGTCACTGGTACAATTTTGTGCAACAAATGGTGCTTTCTTATTTTGGCTTACCAAAAAATGAATATTTGATGTAGGACAGTGTGAAAGTTTTTCTGTGAAGAAACTTCAGGACTGCAAAATAAACTTTGTTGTTGTTTTCTTCTATGAAAAACAGACCCCAAAATGATTTTCTTTTGAAATATTTATCAGTTGAATTTACTGTTAACCCCTTCAGCCAAACAATACGTGGGCCACAGATTATGACATGGTCATACCCAATGCCTGTTTCATTCTTTCACCGTGTACATGAAACCTTGAAGCAATATGAGTCAATAATTGGACTGTCACTTTATTGTGTTGGATGTGATAACAGCTGCCCATGGAAGGAAACAAACCATTTTGGACAATCATTTCTTGCCTTTTTTAAACGTTAGATTAGGTGCTCGATAAGACCTTGGCTGCCCTGGCTAGTGTCAAGTCCCCTGTTTTCCATGATACAAAAAACAGAAAAATTCACAGAATTCAGGAAGAATGTGGAATTTTATGGAAAAACACAATTTTTAGGCCCAAAAATTTGAATAACGAAAATATAGAAAAAAACTACATAAAACCAAAGCAAGAACCAATGAAACATTACTGTGCATGGGCGGAAAATCTGACTCAAACCTGTTTGCAATATTTAGTGTGTAATTCACAAAGCTTCAGTTGCGCCATATTTCCTACAGTATGGCCACACAGTGCAGTGGGTAAAGTAAAGAACACTGCACTATACAGTTTCACTTGTCAGTGTGTGCACACTGAGTTTGATCATTGTTTTGTCATGTTGTTTTGTACATGTCACTGAAGAACACAGAATTTGAAGTTTGAAACACTGAAAAACATTGAATTTCCATTTCCTTGCTGAAGGACATTCGTGCCGGGCAGTAGCTGGGCTTGAACCCACTACCCTTAGATTGGGAGACGAGTGATCTACTGCTCAGCCACGACACATCCACACAACATATACTTTGGAAGTATATATTTTGGAAGTAGGCATAAAGTTGTAAAGAACTTAAAAGTAATAGGCTAACATTGTGGAGCTTCAAATTAAAAAAATTGTCAATCTTTGCTATCTGAGCTACATAGTAGTGTTTGAATGGACAAGTAAACACACAAGAATACAAAAGTTTGGAAATTATTCTGCCACTGGCAAGATATGAATGAATAAACAATTAGTACTCGGGGCGAGTAAAAAATAGCCTAGATCCACACACAGTAAATCTATGGGAGGAAATGGGCAGGTGAATCCGGTCAACTTACGATTTTCACTTTTTTAAAGCACTAAATAATCATTTTGAAATGCAATTTTTTTCAGGGTGTCATTTTTAGACCTTATCAAAGACACTTGGAGCATGTAGGATTGTGTAGCTCACATATTTTTTTACTGTGGTAAATGTTAGCCAGTGGCTTTAACCCACCACACTTTGTTGTGTGTTTGGAAGAAATTGAGCAATAAGATGCACAGTGCTGTGAATAAATCGGCCTTTGATGCAGAAGCCAAACTCGCCTGTCATTCTGTGGTTCTTCACACATCCTCTCATGTGGTTTGGGAAAAAAATAAAGAAAAGAACTAGACTCAATAAATCTTCTTGTCATCTTCCAATCAGTGCCAATTAGTGTTGTGGTGAAGTTTTGGTTAAGTTTGTGATCTAGTAAGGCCACGCAAAAACAAAATGGTGATTGTGTTATAAAAGACAAAAAAGGATGTGAAAGACTTTCTTGTGTTTCCACATCTTGGTTAGATATACACAAACATACACACACAGACACAGACACACACTCATGCATATATACACACACACACTCATGCATACAAACACACACACACATATACATGCACATACATACACACACATACACACTCACACACATGCACACATACACACACACACACACACACACACACACACACACACACACACACACACATACATGCACATACACACACACATGCATACAGACACACAGACACACATGCACACATACACACATACACACGTACATGCACGCACACACACATGCATACATACACACATACACACATACACACATACACACACATAAATGCACATACACACACATGCACACACATACACACACACAAACACAGACACACATACACATGATACAGTGTGCACACTCTTCACACAACTGTGGTTTCCATTTTTTTTATTCTTCCTAATAGTACGATAAAAGGAGATTATACAATGATGTCCATCTGTTTCTGTCTACACGCACCTTTCATTATTTGTTTTAAGTTAAGGGGATATCATTGTTACAGTGTCACATGGTTGTATTATCTTCAGATCACATTGTTCTTAAAATAAATTAGCCTCAACAGCTGGGGAGAGGCTAACAGGGCATCCCTGTAAGGACATTGAGATGTGATGGAGGGACAGGGGGAGTAATGCTTGAGGTGTTTATAGTCATGATGTCTGTTTGTGTGTATATGTTGGTGTCTATATAACTACATGTTATGTGTATTTGTGTGTGTTTGTGTTATGTACATGTATGTGTGTACATGTAAGTGTATTCATGTAGTGTGTATACAGTGTGTATACAGTGTATGTATACATAAAGTATGTATGTGTGTATCATGCCTGTGTGTGTGCATGTTTGTGCATGTGTGTGTGTCATTGAGTACATCATTATGTTGCCAGAGGATATGTGTCACTTCCAAACAAAATCATACGATTTAGATTACAATAGATGACACACACAGTAAATACTGATCACCCAGACCTTTACACAGACATAGACATATTAAATCATAATTTGATATTTGAATCAACACTGACTCAGCTATGACCGTTATACAGACTCAGTAGTTATAAGTAGATATATCCAAATGCATTGTATCACAGGTGATTTGGTAGGGGGCCAACCATTTTTAGTTTATAGAAGAAGACTCTAGATATGTAAGCTCATGCATGAAAAATGTCACAAAGACAAAATTTATATGAAGGGATTAGGTGGTAGTGTAAATCATAAAATCATCTGACTAAATTAGTGAACACACTGTTTGTGATACAAGTGTCTTCTATTTGTTAGCTAATAAAGCAATTTGTGTTTATTTCATGTATTTTTAAAAATGAAAAATTCGAAAATAATAATGGCTATGTTTCAGACCAGAATGTTACCACTAGCAAATAATTTCAACTTTTTGGACAGAATAAGTAATATTTTCCTTCATTTGCATTGTGTAGCTTAAGAAAAAAACTAATCTGACGAAAAATGATATTTGGTACTTACATGTAACAAACTTGGTGAAGTATATCAATTTATGTAGTGTTAGCACATGTGCCTCACTGTTTACAATTAATGGAGCTAGGACTAGGTATATTTTGGGGCTTACATGTAGTGTAAAAAAAATGGGGCAAGTGAAATTTTTACAATTGAGTGTTGATATCGAAGTGGAATTGAACTAAATACCAGAAAGGTTTTCATTTTTCCTATCAGTCATTTTTGTGCCTTCTGTTCAAAGCTCACCTCAAATTGTGTCTCTGTCATGACTTTATCATTATATTTAGGAATGGGATGTACACACTTCCAAGTCAACACTGGGTGATTTCAAGTTTGATGTTAAAATGTGGTGTTGGTGTTGTAAGAACACTAACACCGGCTATAACACCATACTTGAAGTCAGGCCTGGTGTCGGGGTTGACCTCGAAAATTATGACGTACTTCCTGTAGTTCGTGTTGACGCTGGTGTTGAATATCGTCTGCTGAACTGAGTAACGTGGTTGATGTTTGTGATTTACGTGTAATTTTCCCATTCATCAACACTGAACCCTAAGGTTTAGGAATTTCGTGACTTCAGGTTTGGTGTTGGTGTTGGTGTTAGTCTTGTTCTTGGAAGAGCTGGCCTGCGTGTGTGTGTTGGCTATGGAGAAGCTTTACCGTGCCACGCAAACCGCTGAACGTACATTTTCCCCTTAGAAAGTTACATAATTCGCTAAATTGATATTAAACTTCCATATAGGAATAGAGAAAAGTAACTTGCCTTTCAAATTCATACAAGTTTTTTCGCTGGTAGTATTGGTTTGGTGTCATTTTTGTAACATTGGTCCAAAAATTTCGGCTATCAGCGTAACTTTCAGCCAAGGCCATGAATCGCGCGTGACATCACTTTGTGTTATGTGATCGATAGTGCAATCGGTATCGTCTGCTTAAACCGAGCTCAGTGTTGGAGCTCGGTTTAGCAGACAATTTTGTTTCCTCAACACCAACACCAACACCGAACTTGAAATCACCCACTGTTTCTAAGTAACACTTTGGAATAATACTACTCTGCCAACATGTAGAGGTATACATCCAAAATGCATTGATTGGATGTAGATAAACTATTGAATCAAAATTACTGATACACTTCTATAAAGCTCAATTTTGTTCACTGCTGAGTTTGAAAAGTTTGGAGTACACATATAATTATTGTAGTAAACATGTTTGGAGGTCAGTACCTTCACTCCTTTAGATCTTTACTTTAAAATGTCACCCACTTCACGGAGCTCCTTATCTAGCGAACAAGAAACATACTCAATCCGTCAGCAGCATCATGGGGGAAAACTTGGGCAACTCCCACCTGTAGTTGATGCTTAATTTTTGCCAGCTGCCAGGAAAGCGGCCAGGTTTTAGATTCTGGTCATTTTGACAAAAAAAGTCCCCATTGCTGGAAAAATTTTGGATCCAAATCAAGTTTATTTCAGGGAAATTTTACAATTTTGTCGAGGCATGCTATGTAAGTCATCATTGGTAATGCTATTTTTTCCATTGGCTCAACTTCAAGTGCATTGCGCATCAGTCTGTATTTATAGAAATAAGGTGCTTATTTCAGGATTTTTGAGCTCTTGTAAGCTTGTCCTCCAAATTGTCATACTCGAATGGTACATTAGCTGTGAAGTTATACTGTACGGACTGTTATTTTGCCATATTTATATTTCGACCTGCATTCTATATTTTTTATTTTCCTTGTTAGGATAATACTGGTAGATCTTTTGTATCTACCGTACTCATTGACATTACTTGTACATACAACATGCACCCACAGACAAACCAATAGAAATGGGTAGTCAACCAAACACACCCAAAATTAGTTTCACACTGAACATTTAGTTTGGAACATCATTGGATTAAATGCAGTTTATTGCCATGGTCATAAATGAAATCACCTAGTACTTGATGTGAACTTTTATCATAATAATGAGTAATATTTATCGCAATAGCTCAAGCCATGGAGGCTTTTATCTCCTCATTCAAACCAAATGACTAATATATCAGAACAGTGTATGACATTGCTGTATGGCTTATTACATCACACAAGTGTTTTTGTTTTATTAAATGATTTCAAAACTGTTGTGCAATTTGTTTTTGCTCATGAAAGTAAGGCAATCACAATAACCACTGAAATCAACTGTAAAAATATTTTTCTTTTTAAAAACTTAGTTTAGAAAGTATCTTAACCCCTTGGTACTTTGATATATGTCATTATTGTTCAATGAGAAACAACACGGTTGATCTTGAAGGGAATATCCATAAATTTATATTTTCTTGTCCAAAAAACCTTCATGTAAAATATTAGTTTTTCATTTTTACTGGTCAAAAATGTGTACTTTCTGGAAGAGAGGCATTAGGCAATATAACTCTATCGTCTATAAATCCATGTTTGACTAAAAAGTTTGTTGTCTCTGAGTGTGCTATATACTTCTGTACAAGCTCATTGTTCCCAAGGGGTTAGAGCTGAAATAAGTAATTCAGCGGTGGTTCAAATAACTAAATGATATGCCAAATGTATACAATGTAATATGAATATCTAGGTTGGTTCACTTGAAAACGTTATTGTACATGAGCTAGTGTCCTTTAGCTGTTTGTTTTTATGAAGTAGCCGATACTAGTAATTAGCCTGTGTAAAGTGTTTAATGTCTGTTTGATAAGTGACTCACATCCAGTGCCCATTTACGAGACACCAATTTCCACCTTCCATAAAATTCTGGGTATCAGAGTTTTCCCATGAGCGTTCTAGTGCCTCTTTGCCAAGTGGAATTGTTTTGAAACATTGCAGTTGGTGAGTCTGAGGAATAGCGACAAGCCAATTTCCTTTCCATCCGGCCAAAATTTCCTGAATCCGTGCGGTGGGGGTCGACCGGCTGCTGGTGAGTCCTTGTTGAGATCTTCATAGTCTGGGAAAGTCCATCAACTTTGCCGCAACCGTAATTTCTCAATTTAACCCTGTTAGTCCCACAGGATATCTTTTGTGTTGTTTGTAGTATGAGGCTGTCACTACTGGGGTAAGAGTACTGTTTGACATTGTGGAAACCCCACCTACAAAAATGGTTAACTTAGATATCTGACCTACACGACAAACTTTGAATGGACGAATAAACACCCTAGAACACAAAAGTTTTATCAATTGCTAAATATGTTTGTACAGATAAAGATCAGTACGTCAATTAATGTCCTTGGCAAATATTCCGTAAGTCAGAAGTCATGAAAAATTGGAATGGTCACTCACTATAAAGTTTTGCTTTTTTTTACCCACTTAATGATCATTTTGACCAGCAATTTTTTCCATGACTTCATTTTAAGACCTTATCAAGGAGATCAGTAGTATGGATGATCATGTAGCTCAAGAGTTTTCAGACTCAACTGGAAACAAATTGTTAAATGATGCCTGAAATGTCCAATTCCATCAGACAAGCTTCAACAAAATGTTCGATGTGCTGTGCGTGTATAACTTATCAGAGCCAGGCCTTGCTTGTGTAGAATTACTTGACTGTACACTGCATGTGCTAACTTGTCACCGTCACGAATCATGTCAGTTTACCAAATTTCAAAGTGACATAAAGTCTGAACATGACCAAGCCCGCCGAATATAATCTCCACGATTGACATACCAAATCAGCTGCATGTTACTCTTACAGTGGTTTCCTGTTTTTTTTTTCAAAGTTCACTTTTTATTCCAGGGTGTTGTAAGAGGGTACTTGCTTGGTGGCCCAACATAAGTGGGATGATTTGGATTGAGACACAGAGATTAAAGGCAGGGATTCTGTTTTGCACACCACCAGCAGCACAACAAAATATTACTCATCTTCTGGCTTTTTATGAAGCCCATGTCTATGAAATCTGAAGATCAGTAATTACCTAAAATAATTACAGTGATTTGGTAGAATACAGAGACCTTTTTGACATTTATATGAAGGCATGACATTCATTGTGAAGGAATGTTATTCATTACAGATAAAACAGAAGGAATCAATATTACCAAAAGGCATAGGATATCATTTGTCAAAGGAGTATGATTTTCATTAATTATTTGATGCCAGCAACATCAATAACAATGAGAAAACCTTGTTTATGAGGCAAATGTGACTTGAAGGAATGGTTAAAATTGTATAAAGTTGCAATACCACGCAGGTATGTACAGTGCACTCTCGTTATATAAAGAACACTGATGTAACAAAATTTCATTACAAAGAAGTAAAATCTCTGGTCCCATATCAAGGATTTCCTTTGTATTTCATTGTTTTTTGCAACGCTGATATAAAGAAATTTCATTATAAACAAATTTCATGTGTCCCAAGGACTTCTGTATAACGAGAGTGCACTGTACGTGCTCTTTAACAAAACACCAGCAAACGCCACGCCTCAGGTCTGCCTGTCTCGAACATTATATGGCCTACAGACTCGAGTGGGAGATGTCCATCAGTAGGAACTAGTAAAGAATAAGTCAGTAGTTGTAAACCGTGATTAGCTCTTGTTAGTTGAACTTTTATATGCACTTTGTTAATAGCATCAGTGTGAATCCAGTTTTGTCAAAATCTGCAGTGATGTGTCCGAGTCCAGTAAGTCCGAGTCCGAGTCCAAGTCCGAGTCCAGTCTTTCTGAGTCCAAGTCTGGGTCCGAAATTTTGGTGAGTAGAAACTGAAATATCCGTTTCGATACGAAACTCAGTTTCAGAAACTGTATTATAACGCCAAAATTCCCCGGTCTCGTGCCGGACTCGGTGCCGAGTCATCGAGTCACTGGCTCCG
>JZLH01S0476722.1:80090-93180 GCA_001188425.1 Eucidaris tribuloides
TCAATCAATCAATCAATCAATCATTTTGTCATTCAATCAATCATTCCTACACCGCTATAATATTTAAAATGATGTTAATGTACTATCAGGGGGTTTATGAACATAATGAATAAAAATACATGTACAAATTAAGCTCATACAGTGCAATATCATGAATTCAATTAACATTTTATTTCTTTCATTTTCAAATAAACAAATATATATGTTACTGTGATAACATGCTCATAGTACTGTTGAATATCTTCTTTGCCCCAATCGCTTGTAAAGAAGGCTAACTTCACAGAATAGTTGGAGAATTACAAAATATTAGCCACATAACATTCTCAAACAAACCGATGAAAGTTCAGAAACCAAAAATGCAATAAGAACTCTGGAAAATCCATGAAGAATTAAGTAGCTGCATTATTTTCAATGAATGGAAGAATTATTTGATTGTCATTCACTGATCGTGAATGGTATGACTTGTATTTGATCACAAACAAGAACAAAATATTGGAACTAAGGATGTGCTCAGCTTGGAGGAGTTTGCGATCTGCAATAATGTGAGATGGTGTTGCAATATTTAGTTGAAAGGATATTGTACACTGTATAGCATAGGGTATTTGTTTGCTCTTAATGTAACTGCTAAAAAGCCAACTTGTTGTAATTGAAAATCAAATCATTTCTAAAAGCATTCCTGAGCTCGCATGAATCAGATTTCATTGTAAGATTGTACATGCAGTCACATATTGTTTAAATGAATAATTAACACCACTATAGTGTTACAATAATACTCCTCACTTCCACATTAAAAATGCTAAGAAAAGGATAAATGAAACTATATCAATCTAAAACAGATCATTCACACACTTGGATGTCATTTCTAACTTTATGAAAATTTAGCTTAATTCAGGCAAATTAATGTACACAAACTTGGTATCCTTACATGCAAATTGTAAAACTTGTAAAGAAGTTACATCTGTTCAGCAATACTTCTCTAATATTAGTATTATATGTACATGTCTACAGAGCAGGTATAAAGAGAAATGCAGAAAGTATAGATTTGAAAAATTAGAATGATTTTGAAAGATCACAGTTATGAAAATCACCTGTTAGTAATGCAATATACATGTACAGCACAAACTGCCATTCACTCATGATTAATTGATTACTTTAAAGACCGAAGTTTTCTGCATCGCAGATTTTTTTGCGGAAATCACGGAATTTGAGGTATAATGTGGAAAAGAAATCATACGTTATCTGTAAATATGTCCCTGAACCCAAATCAAAGCAACCATGGGCCTGGTAAGCTTGATGTTATTTGTGATTTTTTTCCAACAAAAATTGAAGTCAGAGAATTGCAAAATTACAACCCGAGAAAAACAGAATTTGACATTAGTATAACAAAGAAAACATAAATGACATTTATTTATAAAGCGGAAAACTTCGGTCTTCACTTTACCTATACAATTAATATCTGCTTACAGACCAGCTGAAGCAATTTGATAGCCTGCAAGTTTGAAGTTGAATAGCAAATGCTGTTAAAATCGCATTATAATGAAGCCTTTACATACAGTGGACTCTCGTTATAAAGAACACTGATATAACAAAATCTTGATATAACAAAATAATTTTCTTCATCCCAAAGTTCAAAATGTCTTTCTATTATATTATTTTTCCAACCCTGTTATAACCAAATTTTGATATTACAACGTAATAACACTGGACCCAATGAGTTAACAGGGTCTACTGTAGTCACAACTTTGACCCATCAAGTTCTTTCAAAGTCAGTTTATTTTGTTGTTGAATAAGAAAAGTTGCCTGTCCATCACCGTGAGTACAGTAACTGTGACACAAGTATTAATTTCATCAACAGCTCATTCTTAACACAAAATTGTGTTAATTATTAAAACTTATTTTCAACTTTACATTGAACCACAAGATATGCAGACTCCCAACCATTCTTAATTGTTTTACTTCAAAGAACTAAAAGGAAGGGAGTTTGTAAATTTGGAGGTTGAACTAACAGTGTATTAGTTTCATTCTTTTTTTAATCAATGTTTTATAGTGTGACGTACCTTTTTCTTTTCCATTCAAAGAGTTTTAGTGTAAGACCTATTTTGTAGATTTGATCTTCAGTCCGAAATAGTGTCATTTCATAAAAGATTAATTCCAAAAACAGTAAATTTTTATGATTAAGAACAATGCAAACTGTTGCCCTTATAAGTTACATATGTGATATAATTTGTAACATTCCATATTTTGCACACATTATCATTATATTTTAGCAGCATTATGTAACTTACATTTACCTTCATCCACTTTATTGGAAAATCAAAAATTAATTCTCTAGCAACATTTGAGCCAACTTTGTAGAATGCTCATAAATAATAAATCAATAATTTACCCTTAGAACCTAATATACATGTACAAGAAGTTTTTAAATGATACCTGTTCATTAGATATATACATCATTTCCTCTTCATATTAGCTAGAACAGTCTTGTTAACAATATTATGTTTCCATGAATTTTTAGTCTTTCTTCAGCAAAAATCAGTTATGAAATATTTTCATAAATGTGTGAATCCAGGTCTCTGCTTGGTTTACTTTTTAACTTTGTGTAGACGGAGTTAGTGCTCTGTATCTTGGTCTCGTCCAGTCCCTGGTATTCCACGTTGGCGGGCTTCCCCTCCTTCCTGGGTAGGGTTGGGATACGGTCCGTTGGTGGTGGTTCCACCGGTAGCGCCTCGTCATCCAGTACGGATTTGCTTGTCCTGATCGCTTGGTAATACTGGTGGTTGGACGGACTGTCGGCGCTCTTCAGGAACGTGCTCTCCGTACTGTATGCACTTCCCCGGCCACTGTCGTCCGTGTCCGTGTCCTGATACATGCACTCGTATTCCTCGCTTTCCATCCGGACGACGGGTCGTGGCTTCACGTTATTCATGTTGATGTAGTCGTTCTTCACTCGCGTCGAGATCGTGAATGGAACGGCTTCCTCGCTACACGGCTTCGGCGGATTCTCGGGCGCGACTTTACTCTTGCCGGTGTTGAGATAGGGGTACTCGTTGCTCAGTTCGTACTTCGACGAATTGTGATACGGCGTCTCCGCGTACTGGTAGATGTTTCCACTCTCGTCGTCGCATGGGATGAGGTCCGGGTGCGAGGTCTGCGTGTTTTCGGACGTGATCGTGTGGCGTCGTGCGTAGTTATGATGTTTCCTGCTCTTGCCTTTCATGAACCACAGGAGTACATTGAGAAGGATCACTAGACTGAATGCACCGGTTATGAGTCCGACAATGAGCGGAGTGTCGTAATCTGGGTCAGACGAATTCGTGAAGATGGAATCGATATCTTGATCGGATACAATCATCGCGGCATCGGCACTGCCATTGCCTAGGATCGACGTGACGAGGCACTGGACATGCTCACTGCTGTCTGATTTGGTAACGTTGCGGACGTGAAGCTCGCCAGCGTGGCTATCGACAAGAAAGCGATCAGTGGTGTCCCGTGGGTCGATCTTGGCACCGTGATAGTACCACGTCCGTTTAAAATCGATCCCAGGAATGCTCATGTTGACTTTGCACGTGAACGTGGCGTAACTGTCTTCAGGATTCCCCTTAATGTGGTAGAGGGAATTGATGACGACACCCATCGTGGCGTGAATCGTGCAAGTCTGATTCAAACTCGACCCTCTATACATGATATCGCAAACGTACTCATGAGTGTCGTTCTGGATCAGTTTGCTACCATTCATGATATATTTGGCCTTCAAGATTTCACTAGTCTCGTTGTTCAGCGACGGCAACACCTGCATTCCGTTCCGCCACTGCAACGACAATCCTTCCGTCATGGTTTTCTCCGACGTACACAAAAAAGCGAGGGTCTTCTGTCCGCTTTCCGTCAACGTGATCTTTTTGGTGCAGATCGGGTGGAAGGGGCTCGGTTTCTGAACCACCAAGACCTCCGATTGCACCTGTTCATAATGATAATATCCTTCGTACCAGATAAAGATGCAGGCGTAGCTCCCCGCATCTTCGGGCGTGATGTTGTGAATCGACAGCGTGTACGTGCACGAGATGGAATCGTTGAGATTCTCATGCTGCGAAATGGCCGTGTATTGCGGTTGCCGCGGCGACGTGTTGTTGGTGACCATCACATTGTTGCCGTGGTACCAGAAAAGGTAGCTTCCACTGCAGGTCAGTTGGGGGTTGACATTGTAGTGACACTGGAGCTGAACGGTCTCCGCCGGTGTGGCCAGGACCTGAGCGGGAGAAGCACTCAGGATTCCTGCACATGTTGACAGTCTCATCCCACAGAGGACGATCAACAGATTCGTCGTGAATACGTAATAAGCCATAACGATGCGTTGTCAATTTCAGACGCCAATGGAAGACAGAAATGAAGCACTAAGCCAGTGAAGGACATATATCAACACAGTTCCTTGTTTGCTTCGCAAGTAAATAACTGGGAAAAATAGTTGAGAATTCTGCAGATGATGACTTAAATCTGTCCTCGATTTTTTAAAAATCTTTTCTGTGATTGCTGTTAGAAAGGAATCAGTCAAAGTTTCAATTTAAATAAAATGAAACTTTTTGACCTTTGTCTCACGTTTGTGCGTCCAAGGCAAAACAGGTAGTATATAATCCACAATGGAGTAGAAAACAAGTTTGTAACTCTGCTGTATGTTTCAGTCATTTGTACTGTCACGTCTGCTGCGGGCTACAGATTAATGCAGTCTGGCTGCACGGAGGCTGTCGGTGGCGGCATTTATAGGGCCGGCTCTCCCTCCGGCTTTCCTGCTCATAACAACAATGACACAACGCGACTGACTTTCGCGTCGACGTGACTCAGGATGTGTGCGAGGGGGCCTAGCAGGATGTTGTGAAATAGACACACACACACACACACACACACACACACACACACACACACACACACACACACACACACACACACACACACACACACACACACACACACACACACACACATGTATACACACAGACACAAACACACAGACATACAAACACACACACCCACACACAAATTTGCAAGTTGTTTGTCACATGTTTTTGATGTGCCAATCTCTCCGATTATGTAGGCACTTCCCGATTCAGTACTGTGTACGTGTGCAGCTGTGTGTTTTGATTTATTCACAGTAACGAGTTACAGCTCCCTCAATCCTTGCTGTACATTGAATATTTAAGACACTACTCAACATTGCGAAAGCCTGATTTAAAAAAAAACTGTCACACTTTACTGGCTGACATATCTGAAGTATTTGAATGGACAAATCAACACCTTTGAAAACAAAACTTTTGACAGTTATGCAGTCATTAGCAAACTATATATAGATAAAAATCGGCACATGAATTATTCTCAGCTGAAGAAAATTCTGCAACATGCAAGGCAAGTCGTGGGGGGGGGGGGTGGGGGTATGGCTACTCAATGATTTTCACCTTTTAAAAGTACTTAATGATGATTTTGAACTGCAATTTTTTTTCAGGGCTTCATTTTTAGATCTTATCAGAGACACTGGTAGAACGGGGAAATGATGTACTGCTGATCTTTTAAAATTAGAAACATTGTTGTGATGCTTTAAGTTTAACCCATGCCACCTCATCAATAAATTTGCATTGTAGTAAAGGCCCACTGTCATGACGGGACGAAAAGCGCCCTCTTGTGACGAAAATCATAAAAAGGGTGCACTAATCATACCCATAATGCAGCGGAAACAGCCATGACAGTGTGAAAAAATACAGTATTCGTTTTCCTCCCATAATGTACCACTATGGCACTGCAACAGTCCATGTTCATGAATTTGTGCCGGTAGGACCTATTCCAGGACAAGTTGACATCCTCTCTGTGGTTGAGTTGACCCTTGACAGTGGGCATTTAAAGCCCCTGTGTCTAATTTTTGGCAATCAGAAAAAAAAATCAATGTTTGACACAAAGTATGGCATATTGTCTTGTCAGACATCAGAATACAACATCAAAATACTGAAAATTGTTAATGACATATTGAGATTTTTACATTTTAGGGACCAGATATCACTACAT
Organism: Eucidaris tribuloides; assembly: GCA_001188425.1. Lineage (NCBI taxonomy): Eukaryota > Metazoa > Echinodermata > Echinoidea > Cidaroida > Cidaridae > Eucidaris > Eucidaris tribuloides. The sequence continues at coordinate 86,133 of JZLH01S0476722.1, forward strand.
GCATTCTTGCAAAACATTTCTATTTGTAACCAACTGATGTCTACAAGAAATAGAATTATATCAGAGCATATGATTTTGAGGGCACTAAAATATTCAAATTCTAATTCAAATTCATTTAATTTCCTATCTCATAAAAAGCAGCAAAAATAATTTGCTATTCACAGAAATAATGGTACACATTAAAAGAAAACATATCAAAACAAATGTAAATCGTACGAGACGGCAATATAGTTATACAAACAAGAAGACAACAATATACACACAAATACAATACACGTAATGAGAATGGTGGAGCCAGTGTAAGCCATTGGCCTTTCTAGGGCTGGACTCCGCGATGTATTGAATAAGAATACTAAAAGCTGGACAGAATTAAGATGATATATTGTATCTAAAAAGTACAATAGGAGAAAATTTCATTTATCACCAAAACTATACACTGCCTTTACTAACCCTTTAGCAACCCTTCCGTAAAATGCGCTTTAGTATCCATAGTACACCTGTAGTTCACTGAAACGCCCGAAACCGCCCGTCGTATAACTCCCTAAACTGCCCGAAACCGCCCATTCGTATAATGCGCCCTAGTATACATTGTACCCTCGTCTTTTGTGCACCATTGAGGGCATTATTGCTGTACCTTCCAGGGAACCATAAGCCATTTTCTACAGAGCCTTCAGTGGCTAAAGGGTTAACCCAGTCAGTGAAATTGTAGGTTTTCTAGTTATCAACATGAGACTACAACACAACTTAATGTTTTCTGTCATACTTAAGATAAACTCTAATAGTACTTGAAACTCTGGTACACATTCGTAGATTAGTGTAATTTCTTCCATAATGTTAAAGTGATAGGCTAACATTGTGGAGATTCAATTTAAAAAAAAATGTCAAACTTTGATATCTGAGCTACATAGTAGTGTTCAAATGGACAAATAAACACCCTAGAATACAAAAGTTTGGAAAGTTACACTGCCAATGGCAAGTTATGCATGAATAAACAATTAAAACTCGGGGCGAGTTGTAATATTCTAGGTGTACACGCAGTAAGTCTGTGGGAGGAAATGGGCAAGTGAATCTGGTCAACTTACGATTTTAACTTTTGTAAAGCACTAAATAATCATTTTGAAATACAGTTATTTCAGGGCTTCATTTTTAGACCTTATTAAAGACACTGGTAGCATGGGGAATTGTGTGGCTCAGTTTTTTTTTTTTTAACTGTGGTAAATGTTAGCCAATACCTTTAAGATATGAGTGTGATATTTTTTTTTATTATAGAAGAATGGGAAATTATAAAATTATTAAAATGATTTTAAAAATGTTTAAAATTTCAGACATGAGTCTATAGTAAAAGTAAAAGGAGGAAAGAAGAAAAAAATAGACATACATGCTGTGATCTCCTTGAATTTGTACAGTGTACACAATCTGCATTGACGTCAATACAGAACAATGTATTGGCCTTTCATCAATAAATGAAATAATTGATTTTTGTTTTTATCCCAAATAATTAAACCTCTGCAACAGTACCAAGCTGTAAACAGTACATTTACATGGTGATTCGTTTCAATCGTGCAACCTGTAGGTTGAAAAACAACATTTGTTGCAAAACAAATTATTTGCCAACAAAGAATTTATGCCAAAAAGTGGATGTACATGTATGCCTACTGTTTGTGTAGGCTGCACAAGAGATCTGGCCAGAAAGTTAATAGTGGCATGTAGTACATCATTCAGAACATTCCAAACAATGTTACCTTTAGCGGTGTTTTTTCTTGGCTCTTGAGACTAGAAACTGGCTGTGAAATCAGCTGACTGACTTCCTTTTTTTTTGGGGGGGGGAATTCAGTTTCAAAGAAGGCCAAGAAGTAATTAGTAAACTAAAATGATCAAGCAAAGTGAAATCAGATATCCCAATGTATGACTGAAACTTTCCAGAAATGTATTTGTTTTAGATCAGGTCAAGAGCACTTCACCACTGAAAACAAAAGAAAGAAAAGAAATTGCATAGAGTGGTGGTATGTAATGTGCTCAACACATACCTGCACTGTTCCTATTAAATAGAATATTCCTAACTTTTTTGGAAAAGAAAAGAGCATTTTAACGCGCTTGTGTTCCTATTTTTTGTCAAATTTTGTCTGTAGTAATGTAAGGAAATTCAGGAATGTTTCCTAGTTTTTATGTTTTTAGATAAGTGTTCCTATTTTTGGCTTTTCATGTGCAGGTATGATCAACTGTGATGTGAATATGTTACATAGAATATACCAATTAAGTTTGTAGTTTTGTAAATTGTAGTATTTTTTATAGGCTATGCAAGCACTGGTACTATTTTGCCTGAAGTACAAAGTAAACTAAAACCATATCGTAGACTAAATGAAATTATATATTTGATACATGTTAGTCTTGTTCGTTTGATTAAGTCAATCAAATCGCTGATAGAGAAGATGTTGATATATGTTGAGATGAAAAACACAAACTGAACCTGTGCGACTTCTATCAACATTGACTGTCTTTCACTGAAAGCCTGTCTACTGTCCTTTCGGGAAAGGTTGAAGTGATAAAACTACAGCAAGTGACATGACAATAAACAACAACAAGTGAAACATTCTTGTAGATTCCTAAAGAATAATAGTAACAACGAGCATTGCTTGGTACGTTGCATTGCACTTGAAATTTGAGCTACTTACAAATTGATTACAAGAATATATCATGTTAATCATAATTATGGATTTGTATTCTTATTTAAAAATGTGTACATGGATGAAGTGATGGTCTACATGCATTCTTCGTGCTTCCAACTTCGCAAGTCGGTCTCTGGGCGAGGTACATTTCTTTTTTCTTGTTTTTCAGTGAATATTAACTCAATTTTAGTTTCCAGCTGAAAATACTGTTAAAGGTTAGTGCATGATTGGGAACACTTGAAAATGCCTCAAGAACCAAATCAGTTGAAATATATCACTGTACAACTAGCTGGAATGGATCTCCCAGCTGGAAGGATTTGCCTCCAATTTGTTTACTTAAGGAGAATCAAGCATGAACATACTAGTATTTTAATTTTATCTGGGCCAGATAAGAATAAGATCCATTGGGAGCCACACAATACCACAATGGATATTTACATAAGTTATTTTAGAATGAGTCAACATTTGACTACAAGATTTTCACAGGAGAATCCTTGCATAGTTTACTTGATTCTAGAGTTACTGTAGTTTCAGCCCAAGTTGAGGACTACCCCCAATCATGTCATTTACCTTTAACTGTCTGGATGGCACATTGTTTTGAAACTCAACCACATTCTTCAGTACTGTTTGATTCCTTTGGACAGCTATCTATGTTGACGTTTATACCCTGTACTTGTAGGTTTGTTTTAAAAAATGAAATACACTTGTTTATTGTGAGAATTATTTGCAAAATCACCTTACCTACACATATTGTACAATTTTTTTTCCTAGTTTACTAGTAAACTACCATTTATGATAATGAGTAACACGTGCGGTTATCATTTTGATGGTAAACCTGCACTTTATGAAGTTGTCCTTTAGTCCTTGATGTGCCTTGCTTAATTTCCTTCTGGTGTCTGTCTCCTTCAGAAAAAAAAACAAACAAAAAGAAAACAAATCCTTGGAAAAGTAGGAAATGAAAGTCATCTGTTTTGGATGAGCATGATGAAAAAAAGAGATAGATAGAAACTGACCCCCCCCCCCCCCCCCGAAAAAAAAAATGTAACAGTTGTCACGTCTGGATTATTTTGAATATCTTAAAGGTTAGTGACATGATTGGGAACACTTGAAAATGCCTCAAGAACCAAATGAGTTGAAATATATACCAACTATACACTAGCTGGAGTGGATCTCCCAGCTTGAAGGATTTGTCTGTAATTTGTTTACTTAAGGAGAATCAGGCAGAAACATAGGAGTATCTTAATTTTATCCGGGGACGATAAAAATAAGCCCCATAGAGAGCCAAACAGCAGGTTTCCGTGCCGCCAACGATATGGACAACAACGTTTGACTACAAGATTTTTGCAGGAGAATCCTTGCATAGGTTACTTGATTCTAGACTAGTATCAGCCCAAGTTGAGGACTACCCCCAATCATGTCATTTACCTTTAACCTTTTTCCTAACCATAGAGTTTATTTTTGTATGTACACTGTAGAGTGGTGACAGTGCCTTCCTATAAAAAGTAAAAAAATACCACATCTGTTGTTGTAATCAATGGACATTACCGTATAGATCAAATTACTATATAGCGTACGCAGTTAAATAGCTTAATTATAATAGAAGCAAAATTCCTGTAATATCTACCAGGAAAAAAATCGTAACTACATTATTAACAGCAAAACATATAATAAATAAAAATCAATTGCATTTTATTCCGGTGTATAAAGCGAAATTTGGAAATTGAAACTATATGTACAAATGTTTGTGAATGTGATAATGAAGTGAATCAATCAATGTAATTCCCGAGAAGTTAGTCTTCATGAATAAAGACTAGGTAAATGCAAACATAGCAGCCACAAGATTGGTCGTGTCACGTTTCATACCCAAAATAATTAAGGAGATTTATGGAAACCTATACTTTAAACTCAATTCCGCCTGATTTTGGCTCTAAAAAAGGTAAGGAAATAGGAAATTAATTACATTGCAAAATACACTAATCGACGATTACCCACAAACAAAAATTACACAAGCGAGGGAGTACTGCAAAATTTGTATTAGGGAAAAAGTACTGCGCAAACTCCGCCAAATGAGTCAAATACATCACACACACATAATGTACACGGCACTGCCCCGCTAAATAGTAACTAATGGAATGTTGGCGGGCACTAACTGACCGTCAGTGCTTCAAATGTAACGATACATAATCATTTTTTGTACCATTTCTCCAAAATTATATTTCATTTTAGATCGGAACTAAGCTGAATAATTCCTGAAATATGCGCTACACGCATGTACTTCTCATGATATGGTGTAGTAGGTTCATGGTTAAAACAGGAAACTAAAATATACCACTTCGTTTCTATACATGGTATACTGTATAAATGAACTTGTTATAGATCACACCAAGCTGCCATAATTAATACGTGCGCGAAGGTGTGTTATGTATGTCCACCCATGACTTTCTGTGCTTAATAATTGACGATAATCTCTAGCAGATTGTATATGCAAGGTGCAAAATACATCATAAAACCCTATGAAGCAAAGCCAATGTGTATTTCACTTGTGGCATACCGATTACAAGCAGTGCTTGTGCAAAACCATTGCTTAATTGAGATGAGTGTGATCTCAGGTGTGGATTAATTGTTATATCCCAGCGTGAAACAATAGAAGTCATTTGGCGCTTTGGTTGACCTTCAAAAATGCGATACATTACTGTATATAAAGCGAATCCGAAGGTCAGGTAGCAAGTTCAGTAGACCCCATATTGCTAAAATACCATTGTAATTGTTGAATAGAACGAGCTTGTTTAGCCTCATAATACAAGAAGTGGCTTACGTAATCCACGGGTACAAAATAACGTACGTATTTAAGCATAACTGAAACAGGTTAACGTGTGGGATGTAGAGTTATTGTTTCAATGAGATCTCAAATGTTAATTTGTTTTTATTTTATTAGGCCTATTATTTGTTTTTGTCAAAGAAATACCTAAAGATGTGTGCAGTTCGTATTGACAACTTCCCTCTCATCTTGACGGAATAACTTGTTTTAAACATATAAATATCAGAGCACGCGAGAAGTAATAGCTGGCTCGAAATGTTTAAAGAAAATATGTAACTATTAATTCGCATGCTACACAGAATAAACCGCCTCATTGGTTAACATTGAAAAATCAATTACCTCGCTGGATTGTGAAAGATGCAAAATATTTTGATCATGAAACATTTGTTATGATAGGCATGTGATTACTTTTGAAACTGTTTTATAATTTACTTAAATCCGGAGTCCTAGCAATTTTCGGAAAGTTATAGGTCATTTGGACACTGCTCATGATTGATCGGGTGCCATTTTGATTATGGTCTTTAGCTAATTATGTAAAATCGATTTATATTTGTTATTAAATGCCTGAGTTCCATCAAAGCTCATAAATTAAGTTCATTGGTAGATTTATCCTCATCGCGGAAATATGCTGCGCAACAGTAATTTCATGACATAACTCCAAAACATAATCTCCATATTTTCAATTTTTTGGTCCCGAGACGGCGTTTCGAACGATGATATGTGATGATTGCTCGGTACACGTGCATCCACGTCTCAGTTCAACATAATAAAAGTCATTGATTTTGTTTTTTCTTTTCATGGTATAGTTTTAATTCTTTTTTTAATACAGAACATTTCTGTTATTTAAGTCCCGAAGGAGAGGCCAAAGGAGAAATTGTGAAGTAATGGAACAATTTAATATATCTGAATTTTATAAATAAATCCCGCGTGTATTTAATCATAGCAGTTATTTTAGGGGTACACATTTCAAACCTCGTATTGTATCAAAATCTGGATACAGTTTACTTTGAGGTTAACACGAAATTTCCACCGTCTTTAAGTAAGCTCGTTTCCGTTCTTATACGAATGATAGTTTTGAGGAAAGTTGTCTTGATTTTTTACAATCGACATAAACATATATAAACACACTTCATGATAACAACGCAGTGAAGGAAATTTAGATCAAGCACTTTTCTCGCATCCCCGGCATAGACACCTTTCAACATACCGACCTGTTTTTTTTCTCGCCTCGAGTGCGCACCCGGAGCATTGTTACAGTTCATGAATATGCAACGAATTGACCAATCACAAACCCTGTTTGCTGCCCCTAGCGACGTTCACGAGGCGACCCTGCCATGCACCAAGTCGCTCGAATTTCTGGACCACTCGCTTTGAAATGTATTTTAAAATCCTATTAATAGGTCTCTGACATAATTTTGAAGGACCGAAATTCACACACGGAAAAGAGACTTGAGATTCATTTTCGCAAAAAAAAGCGAGCTAAATCGACGTCAACTCAGTTTTGACTCTTACGGAAAATCTTCCCGTGCCGACTTATGCCTCACTTCGACAGGCGGGTCACATT
>JZLH01S0476911.1:0-10421 GCA_001188425.1 Eucidaris tribuloides
AGATAAAGTCTTGACATGTAGGGTAAAAGCAAGAGCGGATTCCAGTTATTGAAGAATTCTCTAGCGATGACATACGTTAACATCAAACTGTGGATCTCCTTGACCATGCAGAACTAGAACCCAAGGTCACAAGTACAATTTAAACGTAACAGAAAATGATAGCACATATACTTCACTATTCCCTGGCAGCTAGGAATTCCATAAATCACAAGTCAATCACATACCGTCAATCATGAGTATTTTCTAGCCTTGCACTCTGACATCTACCAAATGGAGGTACAATATCAGCCATGGAAAACTAAAAGTAGGTTACGAAGAAAGAGCAGATCACATTGTTTGTAGATACTGATTAGAAATATAGTGCCTTTGAATATTGAAAACATGTTTCAATGCTTTTTAAATACATTTTATGTCCATGAGGCATTTCCAGGGAAGAAACATCACTGAGAAGCCCAGTCATTTTTCTCTAGCCGAAATGAATTACAACAAGGTACACCTTTACACACCTCACACATCAAAATTCTCTAGGAGGTGCATCTGCTTGTGCTGGTTCCAGCCTTACAATTACATCTGAACATCCTCATTAAGCTCTCTGGGAAGATACGTCTGTAGTGATATTACTGATGTTCTACCAATAGTATCATACACGTTTGAATAAAGAGACAGATCTTTGTCATCGAACATTGTCGACAACCTGCACTGGGTGTATCTGTTTTGATGATCAGGATTTCTGCATATCCTTTGTGCAGTCGTCCCTCTCAAGAAAAGACCAGAGCATATCCATAAACTTTGGTTTGTTTCTGTGTTGCCCAGAAACTCATTTTTCTTCTGCTTCATAGACGTCGCTCCTGTACGTTGGTCCTCTTGATGTACCTGTGCATCTATTGAGGGTACCATCTTTGATAGTGGGCCCATCTACATAATCATCAAACTGGTAATGGTTGCCTTTCCATATCAATTTGTCACATAATTATGTGGCATACATGTGGCACCGATCTTTTGTCCACGGATGGTAGACGTTGTAAACGAGCACCACTATCACATAATGTAGACATTGCATGGGTCTGACTATTCCTGTTTCATGATCTTCAAAGGACATCACCCAAGTCCACCTTGTTATTTGGCCCTGTAGGAAGACCAACATTATCAAATGAGGCTGACGGCTGCAAAGCTCATATTTAAGCAAAGCTACTGGGTCTCCTGCTGTTCTCGGGTGGCAACAACACTTATTCGAAATTGGAAAGGCACTTGTGGAGCTACATGACCTGGATCTCCAGCGATAACGACAACTATCTTGGATATCAGTGTGATTCCTTGGTTTCTTCTTTGGAACGAGTAATCATTCATATAAAAAAGACAGAGACTTCGGATTTGTAACCTTTCAGTATTGGAAACTAATTTGCATATTATATAAATTGTTTTCCTAATTTGCTTACATGTAATTGTTTTACCAGCATAAAAGTAAGGTTGGATATTTAAATTATTTCGATTTGGTATATTAAGATGGACGATGAAGGTAAAAACATGAATCTACTTCTCATGGTGAAAGCTAATTTGTATATATTTGGTTATTCCAAATATATAACCAAATGTTTTCAGAAATACATAAAAAAGAAACTCCAGTTTGTAACTCATGTACGTTAACAATACTATAATTTACATGAATATAAAGGATTCACGATTACATAAATAAGATATTGCGAAGGAATATTACTCTAATGCATCCACTTTGTCCATTGACATCATGAACATGACTTTAGACACATTTCTTGTTTGAATCCAGTGGCTCCATGCAAAGTAAATGTAGAAATATCATATTTCTTTAAGATTGAAACTAATTTGCATATCATGGTAATTAAACCACAATTGTTAATTTATTAATGTGTCTATCGTGTTCTTTGATGTTTAACACATGTATTGTGAAAATAAATTTCTTATAATGGCGCAAACTTTGGTGAAAATATGCATTCTCTTGTACAGAGAAAGCTAATTTGCATATTATGCGAATTAGAGCACTTTCACATGCTTGGATTTAGGGGGATTTTTAGTATGGTGATTAGGAGACCTTACTGATAGTCACGGCGGTTGAATCAATTCTTTTGCAATTTGTGGTGGGTTACCCCCTTATATACGCTATATTGACTGGACTAAACAGGGTGTAAATTATTTGTACTGGTGAATAATATATTCAAACATCAACGTCTGGGGTAATCTCAAATTTGTCAAAAGACACAGCCGAATTCAATGGAGTAGTAGTAGCTGGATCAAGAAATTAATACGTCGCTAGAGGCATTACTTTATTTTCACCAATACTTTACTAGATTATCCCACCAGAAAAATGGCGATGACAATCTTGTCAAAATTATTTTATACATTACAATACTAGTAAAAACAGATATTTGAACATGACGCTGGTTTATATATTATCAATCTTGTAAAATAAATCATGGTTATTTGTTATAGTCGTATTATATTATTTTTGAGTATACCCCAAACGCGGATTTTACTCGAACAAAAGCACCCAAATTGTAGTCCCGGTTCCAGACCATGCGACTTTTTCCATCCCCAGAGTACTCATATCACTCCCTCCCTGACTTTTTTCTACCTTCACTCTGCCTAGTCCCTTCACTCTGCCTAACTCAGAAACTAGTTCAGGACAGTTAACTGATGATAGTAGGCCTATAATTTCTTTAGGAAATAGGATAAGTTCTTGCGTCTGGAAGCCAGACTACCAAAATTGCGGACTCATCCAAAAAACAAATCAAATCAAAAACAAAAAAAAAAACTCCCCAAATTCCCCATAATTAGACAAAACGTGAATCCACGTTTTGCTTTTAAAAACGTATCATAAATCCGCGTTTTCGTGTCATGTCACGCATGGTTACAACATTTACACATGGGTGCCCCCCCCCCGGGGGGAGCGGTTAAAAAAGGGATATTTTGATGCTTACATTAGAGAGATATAGATTTTGATTGAAAAGCTAATGAAGATTGAAAAACTAATAGAATTGGCTATACGTGCCCCACCTTTATTTTCCGCTTTGGAATATTTAGGCCTATTGGAAATTTCACGTACATAGTGCCTACTTATGGCCTTCAATTGCCCCGATGAACTAGAACTACCCGAATAATCATCAGGTCTTTTTTTCTTTTTCTTTTTTTGATGGAGTTTATGATTAGAGCTCTGAAGTCCTTTGTATACCCGGTTCGTATATCAGGGAGCGATGGAAAAGAGGTTGTAAAATATTCATGAGACTTCATCGCAATCACCGCCCTCATTATGTCCGGGTTTACTTTGATTATATCGATTGGGTATCAAGAAAACACGAACCTTCGATTATACATATTTGTATATCGATGACAAGAACACTTTGGAATCGCAGTGACTACTGAAGACAAGACAGTGATAACCTGAGTGATAAAGGTTTGATGAGTGTGTTTCCGGCATAAAAGGGTACTTCTCTTTGAAAAAAAGGGGGGGATGCGGTGTTGATAGGTATACCGCCCCCCCCCCCAAAAAAAAAAATCAGACAACCGCTTAAGCAAAAGGGAGATGCTAGACACTTAAAACACACCCCCCCTCAAAAAAAAAATAGTGCTCCAATCTTCCCACATAGGGAAGCGATGGAAAAAGGGTTGTTGAATATTCATGAATTGCAAATACTGCCCTCTTGTGTCAGCGTTTACATCGATGTTTTTACATTGATGGGATTTACGAAATGCAAGACAACCTTCGATAATACCTTTATGTATATCGATGGCAAGAACACTTTGGAATCGCAGTGATTTGGGAGCGACGAGTGAAAGGTTTATCTACACGCCTAATTTTCACGACAGACGCAGCCCAAAAATTATCAGACTGTAGGATCAAACAGGGGGCTTATTATCACTGTTGTTCAACAGAAGGAGGAAAAAAAAGACCTAAGCCAAGTAACAATATGATTAGTATGCGTGAACTTTATTTTTGGATGTCAAATGACTTCATTCTTTTTGAATGTTTCATTCTTAGTACGAAATTTCTGAACTATGCAACTGTTCGCTTTTGAAAAATAGTGTTAAGTGTATAAATTTTCTCGTTTGCCTGTACTATTTTTTACCAAAGCCTTACAGAAAATTCTGCGGAGATGGATAAGGTTGAGCTGGATGCGATCGATTTTTTCCATTGTTCTTCACGTAGGCGTACACCCGACTGCTCGAGTAGAGGAAAATGTTTTTTTTTTCCAATATGTTGATAACATTGGACATTTGTATTTTTGTACATATTTTTATAATTTATTCTTTAAGCGTTTAATATACCCTGCCACATATAAACATGATTTTTTTAAATTTTATTTTATGTATGCAATTTTCAGCCGCAGCACCGCTATCGCGGAAGGCAGAAAGAACCAATCAAAACTAAATAGGATGGAGCTGAAAGCAGGACTGTCATTCAAAATTTTAATTTCCCCTATCCCCCTACGACTTATTAACCCAATTTTCCCCTACGAACCTATGTTTTCCCCCTACGAAGGTACGTTTTCCCCTACAAAATAACCTTAGTAAATGCAATAGATTGATCACGATTTCTTCGCCGGAGATGGACAAAACGAAGGAATCTTGAAATCCTTAAATAAGCCGCTTTTTGGCCACTCGCCGCTCAACTGTATATGGCCGCTCACGACCTACGCGCTGCATTGACTTTGCACGTGATAAGGGTATATCCCAAGATAAAACATAGTTCGCATTAACCCAGATCCCGGGGGGGGGGAGGGGGCAGTGTCATTATAATGCCGCACCATGCGCGTGTATGGACTTTCAAAATGGACCCCAAACAAGTAATTATCTGTCGATCTCAGAATATCCTAAACAAGTAATTCAGTCTGAAAAGATACCCTTTCCCCGACCCTTTCAAAGTAACATTCTGTTAAAAGTAGGCCTATACCCCTTTTTCCTGATTTTTGCGATTTTGATACCCTTTTTAATGTATGCGAGTAAATAACCAGACCGTGAAAAACAACCCTTTTTACTCGTTTTTTCACACGCGCATGGTGTGTACGTTGTAATGACCCTGCCCCCCCCCCCCCCCCGGACCTCATATAAAGGTACACAACAAAATTGTCTCTCACCAGGCATACTGATGGAATAGCACATGGCATATACTGAATCAGTATAACTGATGGGAGATACATGTATTTTTAAAAGAGTCAAATATTGACTACAAACTTTTCACAGTAGCACAGATTATTTGATTCTAAAATATTATGAGGGCTATTAATTCTTGAAATACTCACTTCTGCATTTTACTCGTTTTTTTCGCACGCGCATGGTGTACACCTTGTAATGACACCGTCCCCCATGGATATTTTCAATACGCGGAGCATTGGTTCCTAGTCCCTACGAATGAAGTCCCACTAAAACAATGTTTTTATGCTTGATTATGCTATTTATTTGTCTTGTTTTACTTCCTTGGTGTTAGTTTAAGTAAATATAATGCTGCAAATTTAGTGAGTTGGATTTGAGGTATGACTTGGTGCATTTTAGCACTTGGAGAATGAATTTTGCTGACTTGCCTGTCATAAGGCTTTGATTGGCTGTGTCACCGTGCTTTGGTGGGGCAAAATTTATCACGAAACTGTTCTGCTTCCAGGGGTGTAGGCTGTTTGGGCATGGGGAGGGTGCACATCTTGCGGAGGTGAAACTAACTTGGTGTGGGACTGAGGGCACATCTTAGGGAGGTGGAACTAAAGTTGAGAAAATCAGGCGTTGAAACCGAAGAAAAAAGGTGGTGAAAATTTCTTTTGCTGTGCCAGGGCGAAACTACCTTGGCATTCTGCGGGGGGTCACGTGGCAACCGCAGTGCATGCACAGCCCAGCCATACGCCCTTGGCTTCATTGAGGGTACGATCAGAGGCGTCGATCCAGGGGGGGGGGCGAGGGGGGCTGGCCCCCAATGAAAACTATTGGGGGGGGGGGGCAAACATCATCGATTTGCGCCAATAATTTTGACAACTTGAAAATTCATAATATGCAGAAAAGCATAGGAAAGCACTATAAAACCATTAAACTTAGCATTAAAATACCATCAAATCTACAGAATTGTCAAAATTTCGGCGCGCTTTGCGCGCAAAATTTTGTATTCTAATTTGGCGCGCCGAGCGCCAAATTTTTTGGCCCCCCCCCCCAATCCGAAAAACGGATTGACGCCCCTGGTAGCGATAAATTTTTATCGGCAAACAGTGTGTATATTGTACATAAGATGAAATTATTTTTACTGGTGAATAGTCAGGTCTGGGGCAGTTTCAAATTTTGTTGAAAACAGAGACGAGGTTAATACGATTACGGCCTAAGGAATCAGTACAAGCAATAATTTATTTTTGCCATTGTCACATTGGATTATCCCACCACAAGAATGGCGATGACAATCTTGTCAAAATTTTTTAAATTTATATTTGCTTAATTCTAAATGTAGAGATGTAGAATTGATGTTTGGCTGTGTATTTATATATCAATGTTGTAAAGTAAATCATGGTTAGTTTTGGGGAATACTTTAAACACGGACAAACAAACGAACAAACAAATAAACAAAAACCCTCTCAACTTCCCCCAAATTAGTTTACAACATTTACACATTCCTGCCGGAAAGAACACAACGTCGTCACAGTGTGTTCACACAGTAATCACAGTGTCACTCTGTGAAAATGGGCCAAATCCACAGAGTGGCTAGAAAAACACAGGGTCGTCACAGTGTGACCTCTGAGAGCACACGGTGATCACAGTGTCACTCTGTGAAAATGGGCCAAATTCACATATATATGCCACATTGTGTTCACCCACAGAATTGCCATAATAATGTAAACACACTGTGGACAACATTTCCGGTAGGGATGGTGCATGCCCCCGGGATTTAAGAGGAGGATATTTTGATGTTTACCATGTAGAGAGGTATACAGAAAGAAAAAATAACATAGGCCTCTAGCCTAGATCCCAGGCCTAGATTTTGATTGAAAAGCTATATAGGCCTACTGGCTACACGTAGCCTACCCCGCCGTTTCCGCTTTAAATAGGCCTAAGTAAATTTATCCTTTTGGTTGGAACTACATAATAAACTAGGGCCTATACTTATTGCCCCGCCGAACTAGAGCTACCCTATTTAACTACTTCAATGAATCTGTCTTCTTCTTGTTTTTATTAGAGCTATGAAGTTCTTCGCACATTGGGGAGCAATGAAAAAGAGGTTGTTAAATATTCATGAACTTCGTCGTAAATACTGCCCTCATAATGTCCGGGTTTGAAGACAGGGCTGCCACTCAAAATTGCAATTTTCCCCTACGCCGCATGCGTATACTTCCCCTACGGACACTACTTTTCCCCTACGTCCCAATAGGCCAATTTTTCCCTACGGAGCTATGTTTTCCCCTGCAAGAGTAAATGAAAATGCAAGATATTCATTTTAATTGAGAAAGTTAACATTGTGATCACCTCAATACCGTGGCATGCGCGTGTTACGGTTTTCGTAATTATACGTTATAGGCCTATAGTGACCCGGATAGTGACCAACTTGCAGGACAATGGATTTACCCAAATAATGTGCGAGTTCTTAGAAAATCTTTGAGGATTGTCAAAACCCCCTGAAATAATCATCAAAAATCCCTACTTTCCCTAGTCTCGGTTCCAGACCCTACGACTTATTCTCTCTCCGAGTAGCACCGCACCCTGCGACGGTAAGAAATCTACCTCAGAAAACTAGTCTTAGTTCAAGACAGTTAACTGATGATAGTATGCCTAATTTCTCTACGAAATAGGATAAGTTCTTGCGTCTGGAAGCCAGACTATACTCTCCCTTACGGAAGGTCATTTTCCCCGTAGGGATTCCCTACTCCCTACGGGTGGTCTAAAAAATTTTACAGTAGGGATTTTCCCCTACAAGTGGCAGCCTTAACACATTATCAGGCGTAGGCCTACCATAGCGGTCTCCTAATTAAAATATGCATGTTTTTTCCTATGCGATCGAAGTACATGTACCACTAAAACAATGTTTTGAAGCAATATTTGTCGTGTTTTACTGCTTTAGTGTCAGTTTAGGTAAATATAATGTCTGCAGATTTAGTGAATGAGATTTGAGGTATTTTTGGTGTTTAATTAGCATTAGGATGAATTTTGATGACTTGCCCGTCATAAGGCTTTATTGCCTGTGTGCTATGATGGGGCAAATGTTATCAGGACTGTTCTAATTCATTGAGAAATATGGCGAAAAACTTAATTGACAAACAAGGTGTAAATTGAACATAAGATGAATTTATGTGTAGGCTACTGGTGAATAACATATCAAAATACCAAGGTCGGGGATAATTTCAAATTATGTTGAAAGATAGAGTGGAAGTCAGCAGAATAGGGGGAAAAAATTAGTTTAAACAGTAATTTACTTGAGTTATTGTCATATTGGATTATCCCACCACAAAAATGGCGATGATAATCATGCAAAATTTCCAGTTAGAAAATAAGTTACTATTCAGGTTACAATGAAGCCGCTGTAGCTTTGTAGAACTCAATATTGTAAAATAAATCATGGTTATTTTTAAGTATTATTTTTGAGTATACCCTAAACGCGGATTTTACTCGAACAAAAGCACCCAAATCAAGGATTTATCAAAGAATAAAACATATATAAATAAAATGAAAAAAAAAACAAATAAATAAATACCCCACCCTCCAATTTCCCCAAATTAGGTATTTTCATAATATCAGGCTTTCAAGTGGACCATGGTGAAAAAGTAGGAGAAAAATAGGAGCTAAATTTAGGAAAAAGTAGGAGAAAAGTAGGATATAACGAGGTAAAAGTAGGAGCAGTTGGACATGCACGGGGTTTTGATTTTGTTTTTTAACCCTTTCTTGTGCTGAAGAGTTACACTTTCTATGAATACCTGAAATGACTACTCACTACTCCAGTATTTTATATGATCAACAGAATTTTTTTTATTTTCACAGGGTTTTTACACAAAAAAGTAGGAGAAAGTAGGAGAAAGTAGGAGTTTTGGGGAAAAAAGTAGGATAAGTAGGAGGAGAGATAAAAAAGTAGGAAAAAGTAGGAAAAGTAGGAGCGCTTGAAAGCCTGTAATATGCAATCCGCGTTTTCGTGTAGGGCTTGTGCAAGCCCCCACCCGAGCCCCCTCCGAGCGCCCCGGGGGCAGGGGGGCGGATCTTTTGATGTTTACCATAGAGAGGTATACAGAAAAAAAAAACCCAAACATATAGATGTAGACTGAAAAACTAATGAAGAATCTGACTTGGCTGCACATGCCCTGCACCGTTGTTTCCGCTTTGTATAAGTAAATTCATCCTTTTGGTTGGAACTGTTAAGGGCCTACTTACAAGGGCGTAGGCTGGGGTGCACTGGGTGCACGTGCAACACCCGCAGAGCCATAGGAGTTCCGCCCCTGGCAAGAAAAACAAAATTTGCACCACGTTTCTGCTTTCGATTACGCCTGATTTACTCAACTTTAGTTCCACCTCCCTAAGATGTGCACCTCCCCATGTCAATTTAGTTCCACCTCCCCAAGATGTGCACCTCCCCGTGCCCAAACCAGCCTACGCCCCTGACTTATTGCCCCATCGAACTAGAGCTATACCCTATCCCCTTCAACGAATCCGTCTTCTTTTCTTCGCAAACTGGGGAGCAATGAAAAAGAGGTTGTTAAATATTCATGTACTTCATCGAAAATACTGCCCGCACATGTCCGGGTTTACATCGATTATAAGCACTATGTAGCTGATCAGATACTGTATCAGTTTGACAATTTTTAAAGTATAGTTTTTTGTTTTTTAAATGCTCAATTCTTTGCATTTACACTTTTTAGATACACCTATAAACCTATTATCTATTAATGCCCTGAAAATTACTCGATCTGAAAACCTCCCATTTTTTGAAAATTAGTCAAAATATGAACCCCTGACATTTCCCATGTACGTACCGTTACATAGGCCTACTCTATATTATAAGCAATTTTCAGTCGGTTTGATTTTGTTTCTGTCTGGGGTGACAGAATACTTTGTGAAAGATTGACCCCCCAAAAAATGTCTGATCGACCAAAACTATACTTGGGCTTTAAATTGAAACTCCACAATGTTTGCCTAGCCCGAGTACGATAATGCAAAGTGTTGTACACTAGGGCGCGTCGATCCTGGGGTGGCAAGCGGGGGGAGTGGGGGGGGGGGGGGGCTTAGTCACCACCGCAATGAAAATATTGGGGCAAACATTGATTTGCTCCCCCCCACCCCAATAATTTTGACAACATTAAAAGTTCATAATATGTAATGCACCCTGAAAAGCACTACAAAATCATTGAACTTAGCACAAAAATACCATTAAACAAACACAATTGACAATTTTTCGCCGCTCTTTGCGCACCGAGAATTGTAGACTTTTTTCACTATTGCCCCCTACC